>CAUYLG010028031.1:0-94624 GCA_963573385.1 Cacajao melanocephalus
CTGGGCAATAGAACAAAAATCTCGTTCTCTCTCCCTCTTTCTCTTCCTCTTTCATTCTCTCTTACACTCTTTTTTTTCTTTCTTTCACTCTCACTTTCTTTCCTCTCTTTTTCTTTCTTTCAAAAATAAAAAAATAAAAAATAAAATAAAAAGATTACACAACCTGGTAGAGGATAAAGGACTTTGCCTTGCTTGGAATTTAAACAATTTAGGCTCTTAAACGTCCTAAAATTCTCTGTAGCTAAGAAATGTTTATATTGGTTCCCAGGAACTAGGAATCCTTAAATTAGGGCCTATATTTGCTTACAAGTTTCTTATTTTCCTTGGCATAAAATTTTTTAGTTTTTACATTACTGGTTATATTGGATCAGGGTTCTATTTAAATAGGCGCAGGTTCAAGCAAAGATCAGATTCTGCTTTTAGCAGTGTGTACCCAGACAGGAAGTATTAAAAGGCAGACAACATCATTTATAAAATTACTACTTTCACTGCATTTTCCCATGTTGAAATGATTCTGCAGGTGGTAATTAGGCAAATTACTTACTTTAATTATAATCAATAATGTAGTTCAAATTACTATGGGAAAAAATTATACAGATATTTATACCAAGAGACAATATACTAGAAACCAAGACTATGTGACCATTACCTCTACTCTGTCAGTGTTATTTGTGAGAAATTGCACAAATTGTGCAAAAAGTGTTAGTATCCTAGTATAGTTATCAAATATAGAAGGAAATTTTTTCATAAAGTCTATCTTTGGTATTAGTGCTCGGTTACTTCCATGCACTAAAAAAGGGGCTACTCTTCCAATTCCCTTCTCTAAAAAGAACCTACTATTTCAAAAGGGGGTAACCACTACTACATAAATATTTTGCACTTGGAAAATCCCTATATGTTGATTTTATCATTCTGTTATTCATTCAATAAATGTTACTTCTACAACGTGTAAGGCATTACTGCTAAAGCATTATAAGGAATATAAATTAAAGACACATATAAATCTTGCCAATAAAGAGCTTACAGTGTAATAGAGGAGAGAAGCTGGCCAATCTATATTCTCCCTCAACTAGCAAGTGGATGAAGTATCAGGGTCAATAGTCATAAGCCACAAAAGCTGACAGCTTAGTTAAGAGATGTTTTCAAATACGTCTTTCATGACCAATAATTACAACTGTCACTTTTCTATTTAAAGAAGGAGAAAATCTGAATTTCTTCTCTAGCTCAACACACACTTTTATAATTCCATATATGAACCACAGTAAAGGGTAGGATGAATATGAAGAATATTTTTTTCTTACCATTTTGTGCTTCTATATTGGACACTTAAAAATCATACACAACCTAACGAAAACATACAATTATTTACGAAGGTACAAGAGACTAAAACTCGGAAAATCTAGACTATAACAAAATTTCCCAATTTACATTACCTTATATGCAATTAATTTTCACCAGTAAAATACTATAGTATGGGTACAAATGCATTGATTAGTTCTAACTACAAAAATGGCTAATATTTAACACTGTGTGTGGTGTTTATGATACACCAGGTAATGTTCTAAGTGCTCTGAAAATATAAACTTTAAATCTTTTACACAAACCTATAAAATAGGTGTTATTCTTACTGAATAACAGATGAGAAAACAGAGGTTCAGAGAAGTGAAGTAATTTGACCAAAGGTCACAAAGCTGAAGAATATCAAAGCCAGGATCCTAATTCAGGCAGTCTTGCTCCAGAATCATGCTCTGAATCACTATGGAATACTACCTCTACTGTAACTATTATACACAAAACCCTTAATCCTAAGTCATAAAAAGGAAGGGTGTCTATTTTATACAGTGAAGAGGTATTTCTAAGAATAGAAATTTGGGGCTGAGCACAGTGGCTTACTCCTGTAATACCAGCACTTTGAGAGCCTGATGTGGGAGGTTCACTTGAAGTCAGGAGTTCGAGACCAGCTTGGGCAACATAGTGAGACACAGTCTCTACAAAATATTAAAAAATTAGCTGGGCGTGGTGGCATGCGTCTGTCGTCTCAGCTACTTGAGAGGCTAAGGCAGGAGGCTCGCTCATACCCAGGATTTCATGGCTACAGTGAGCTATGATCACACCAGTGCACTCTAGCCTAGACAACAGAGCAAGATCCTGTCTCTAAAAAAAAAAGAAAAAAAGAAAAAAAAATTGGAAATGGCTCATTTTGTGTAATAATCTACACTGAAATTCATTACAATGAAACTTTTCCCTGTGTTAAAAAGCTATTAACTTTATGAAAAATTTCTTTTAAGTAAGGCTGATTATATATACACATACACAGGTTAAAAGTTAGTTTCATGTGATTTAATAACTAGGATTTTGAGTACTTCCTGTTTGCCCAACACTGTTCTAAGTGCTCTACATGTATTGTTAAATTATCATAATGCTATGAATTATGTGCTGTAATTACCCCAGCTTTATAGATGAGGAGGAATTGAGAGGTTAAGTAACTTGCCCAAGGGTGGAAAGTTAGAGCTGGCTTTTAGACCCACACCACAGTCTGACTCTAGCACCCATATTCTTAAGAATTTTACCTTATTAATATGTCAAGATTAAGCAGTTTTTTTATTTCACTTTACATAAGATTAAGCAGTTTTAAAGGATGCTATTTTCTCACAAAGTTCTTAATATGAATACTCAGTGAGAATAATCACTATTTAATTTCAGCATTTAGTATTTTTCTTTTTAACACTAAGTTGGAAGCACAGTAGAAAATTTATTTTTAGAAATATTATTAATTGGCTGGGCTCACATCTGTAAATTTTGGGAAGCCAAGGCAAAAGAATTGCTTGAGCCCAGTATTTCCAGACCAGCATGGGTAACATATTAAGACATCATCTTTTTTTAAAAAAAAAAAAAGAAAGAAATGTTATTAATCTCTTTTTGTTAAATGCATATTATCAAATTGTTACTAAGCTCACAAACTTCAGAAAAACCTATGATGGGCAAGTTGCTTGTGACACTGAAAGTATTTAAGATTCAATTCTAGTTTGATCCTAGATGACCACATATCCACTGTTCCTTCAGTGAGCACATGGAAAAGAGCCTAGAACATAGAGACACAGAACACAGTGGAGAAAGGGGAGCGAAATGTCTTTAATGTCACTTAATATATATGGGGTTTTGTAATAATATACAATGATGGTTAAGACATACAAGATGATGCAAAAAAAATTAACAATTATAGTGACAAAAAATAAGGAGCATATAATTATACGTTGACTTATACGAAGTGCCACAGGAATACAGCATTGAGAGCCGTAACACCACCTCAGGGAGTGGTGAAAGGCTTCAGAGAGAAGGTGTTTTTTAGGGATGGATCACTGCTTCCAAAAGAACTAAAGTGCAGTGTCAGAAATGTATACTTAATTCATTAATTTTTTTCTCAACTTTAATAATAAATTTACCTAACAAAGGAGTTTATTTTTGACTTGTAAATCTCTTAAAATCATAAAAAATTAAAATTAGCTTTTAAAAACAGGTAGTCACCATAGCACTAAATGTGTAGTTCATAATACAGCAAAGTTAAATACAATTTCAAATTACTTACTAAGTTAGTTGCTCATTTCTTTGATTTCATTTAGCATTGATCTAACTCAGTGTGGAAGAAGGTTACATTCGTGCAAGTTAACACAGCTTAATGATTAATTATATTCACCCGCCAACCTTATTTTTTCTGTGGCAAATATTGGTATATATAGAGTTAAGAAGTCTAGGTTGCTTCTAGAAGAAAACAGTTCCATGTTGCTTGAAACTGAATAATCAGGATAAAAATGTTCACAATTAAGCTCCTTCTTTTTATTGTTCCTCTAGTTATTTCCTCCAGAATTGACCAAGACAATTCATCATTTGATTCTGTATCTCCAGAGCCAAATTCAAGATTTGCTATGTTAGATGATGTAAAAATTTTAGCCAATGGCCTCCTTCAGTTGGGACATGGTCTTAAAGACTTTGTCCATAAGACTAAGGGCCAAATTAATGACATATTTCAAAAACTCAACATATTTGATCAGTCTTTTTATGATTTATCATTACAAACCCATGAAATCAAAGAAGAAGAAAAGGAACTGAGAAGAACTACATATAAACTACAAGTGAAAAATGAAGAGGTAAAGAATATGTCACTTGAACTCAACTCAAAACTTGAAAGCCTCCTAGAAGAAAAAATTCTACTTCAACAAAAAGTAAAATATTTGGAAGAGCAACTAACTAACTTAATTCTAAATAAACCTGAAGCTCCAGAACACCCAGAAGTAACTTCACTTAAAGTAAGTAGAAAATAAAGAGGGTTCATGATTATGTTTTCAATGTGGATGTTTTAAAAAAATATTTCTAAGGCATGTTATTTGAAATACTTTGTTGTATTGTTGAAACACTTTATTTTTTCCTAAGAAAAATAATCTCCAGAAAATAAAATTTCCCATTATAATTTCAAGTTGGTTTTTGCTTCCCTAATGTTATATATGAAAAGACTGAAACTTTGCATTTTATGGGAAAATTACAAATCAAGTAATACAATCTAGAACACTAAATCATTACAGTATTGCAAATTACTGAAGGTAAGTAAAAAGTTAAAAAAAATTAAAACTATTCACCCATGTTTAAAACAGATTAAGGTAATATAGTAAGTGGAAAAGATTTATTCCTATTAAAATATGCTAGGCTTTTTCTCTTGACATTCAGAAAATCAAATTTTAGAGAAGTATAACTCAAATAAAATATTAAGAACAGAAATATGTACTATTTGAAAGAAGCATATAAAGGGAAGGAATTGCCAATATTCATTTTTCAAATCCATTATTAATTTAAAATTTTAGACTGTGATAGTGTTACAGGAAATGAAAACTAATAGAAAAGAAAGAGGAAAGCAACTTTTAACCAGACTACCATCTATATCCAGACCTTTGTAGAAAAACAAGATAACAGCATCAAAGACCTTCTCCAGACTGTGGAAGAACAATACAAACAATTAAACCAACAGCACAGTCAAATAAAAGAAATAGAAAATCAGGTAAGTCAATATTTTAATGATATGTCCCATCTTTCACACAGGTTTGTAAAAACACTGAATCCAAAAGTTATTTAAAAGCTTTAACTGGATCATTACTAAAATTATCATATCAACATAACTGTTAAAATTGCAGGTGCTGAAGCTAATGAACTACCTATGTTTAAATCATGGCTCTAAAACTTTGTGTGGCCCATAAATTACTTAACCCCTCTGTCTCAGTTTCCTCACATAGATAATAGAACTTACAGGATTACTGTGAGAAAAAAAATCAATTCATAGCAGCCAATGTGATCCAATCAAAATTCAAATTAGATCATGTTTCTGTTTGCTCACAACCACATAACAGCTTTCCATCTCACTCATAGTGGCTGTTTAGACCCAAAATAACCCAACCGTTCATCATCTCACTGACTTCACCTCCTCTACTCTAGTCATTCTGACCAGTTTACTGGTATTAAAATACATCAAACATTCTACCACCTCAAAGTCTTTGTCCTTATTGTTTTGTCTATCTGGAATGCTCTTTTGCCCTGGTATCTACATGGCCCAATCTTTAATTTACCTTAGAGTTGTTATCAAATATAAAATTCTCAATGAAGATTTCCAAGATCACTTAACCAAAAATTACAACCCCCTGTCCCATCCCTGAAAACTTCTACTTCTTGAACTACTTTTTCTCCTGCACATTTACCTTTATTTAACATAATATAAATTTTAGTCATTTATCTCTTCTATTCCTGCACTAAAATGTAAACTCTGTGAATACAGAAATTTTTTGCATTATTTTTATATTTTCCATTATTTGTATAAACTCCATAATACAGAATACTGTATGGCACACAGTAAGCATTCAACAAATTTCTGTTGAATTAATAAATGTAATGTCATATTCACACAGAAGCGTGTGCTATTATTACTTGCATTGCTAGAAATCGTGTGCCTGATCATTAAAGGTCAACATTCAACAATGTAATTAATCTACAATGTAAATAACTGGTGAAGTGGGAGAAAGAAGTACTTGTTTAGAATAAATCTATGTCAGCATCTAAGTATTCTAATATACAGTAGAATAGTTTGAAAATATTAGTAATACTCAAACAGCCATTCAAGAGGGTTCAGAAGATAACATAAACTCAGAGAAACTTGTAAAAAAAAATCATTTTCAAGAGATATAAAACAAATATTATTACCAATTTCCACTAAACATAATTTTGGTAGGTTATACTAAAAGGTTTTTTATCAACTACTTTTGGTTTCCATACTTTCCTTCTTACAATGTTATTTTTCTAAATTCTTTTTAACTATATCTTTTACTATGATTAAATAAACCTGCTCCCAAAAGCAAAATGTCACTATAGTAATATACATTATGTCTAAAAATAAAAATGTGTGAAGAAACGAAAACAATCAGTTTCTGAGTTGGAAGATGACTTAGATCATTTTATTCAACTTTCTCATATTTAAATTAAAAAAACAAAACTCTAAAAATTAAAGTAACTTTAAGATTACCTTGTTACTTAGTAGAAAAGAGTAATACCCAGCAAGTATACTTTACAATAGATCCTTTTAAATAAGGTCCTAAGAAATATCATTTATGCCAGCATCAAAAAATTAACACTAAAAATGCAAGATATTATATATTCTGCATTTCCTACTGTCAATGAGAAAAACTATCATTCAATAAATTGCAAACCCAAACACTTTAAATGAAAATGTTATTACTAAACTAACAATGAACTATATATGGAAAGTAAGCAAATAAACTTGCCAACCTGCTAACATCTACAGATACATTTACAGGTCAAAAATTATCAAATTATCAAGAAAGCCTGGTTCAAATTATGTACTATTTCTTTATAGCAAGTCTGAAAATCAGTAAGATCTAAAACTGAGAATTATTAAACTTAAAATCTGAACAGAATATCAAATATATTCTATTCATATAAATAAAGAAAATACAATATTCTAAGCAAAGCAGTCTCTACTTTCTGCCTTCCTGTTTTTTGACCAATGTCAGTTTTGCCTTGCTTTACTTTTTTTAACTTATTAAATAATATCCCTGATTAAATATTTTGAGAACAGGCAATCTGTACAACCTGAATGGCATTGTTTATCTAAACCTCAAATGCCATAACATTATGAACTGAAAGACAAATTGTACTTTTGACATTCTTACTCAGATTTCCCCTAATTTTGTATTTAGTATCATTTTAAAAACAGATTTATATTCTTTTATCAGCTCAGAAGGACTAGTATTCAAGAACCCACAGAAATTTATCTTTCTTCCAAGCCAAGAGCACCAAGAACTACTCCCTTTCTTCAGTTGAATGAAATAAGAAATGTAAAACATGATGGTAAGACACTTCGGTGGGTTTCTTTCTTAAAGCTATTATCAAATTCCCTATACTTAGGGCCTGTTCTAGACTAAAAGACAGTTAAGAGATATCCATCAAATGCAATGTGTCAATCTAAATTGGATCCTGGGGTTCTTTTTACACCCTATAAAAGACATACTTAAGACAATCAGAGAAATATAAATATGGACTTGATTATTAGATAATATAGAGGGTTTACTAAATTTTTTATTTTTTTCTGAGATGGAGTCTCACTCTGTCACCTGGCTGGAATGCAGTGGTGCAATCTCAGCTCACTGCAACCTCCACCTCCTGGGTTCAAGCAATTCTTCTGCCTCAGCCTCCTGAGAAGCTGGGATTACAACAGACGTGCGCCACCATGCCTGGCTAATTTCTGTATTTTTAGTAGAGACGAGGTTTCACCATGATAGCCAGGATGGTCTCAATCTCTTGACCTTGTGATCTGCCCACCTTGGCCTCCCAAAGTGCTGGGATTACAGGTGTGAGCCACTGTGCCCGGCCTATTAATTTTCTTAGACGTGATCATGGTATTGCAGTTTTAAAGAAGAACAACCTCCTGTTTAAGAGATACATGCTGTAATATTTAAGGAGTTAAAGGTCACTGCACTCCAGACTGGGTAACAGAACAAGACTCTGTCTCTAAAAAATAATTAATTTTTTTAAAGAAATTAGTTTGGTAAGAACAATTCTTACTTTCTTAAACAATATGCCATCTAAGAAAAATGCTTTAATATTAATATTACTGAAAAAAATGCTACATATGCCACAATTTCACAAAATGTAAAGTGAAATCTCAAGCTCGAAAGATATTACTCTTTTTACTAAATCTGATGTAATAACACTTTACTGATTCTAGGCATTCCTGCTGATTGTACCACCATTTATAATAGAGGTGAACATACAAGTGGCATGTATGCCATTAGACCCAGCAACTCTCAAGTTTTTCATGTCTACTGTGATGTTATATCAGGTAAAACCTGTCTAAGGAGAAAATAGTAGTTCAAGTTACTCATTATGTATTTGCAAGATTAACCCGGTTATCGTTGTTTTATACATATATATGTATGTGTGTGTAATATATATAACATGAGTATTAGTATAAACCTAATACTTATCTTTACCTAGATTATTTATGGATTTATTTAATATTCTCCTTTTCCTCGGTAAAATAATCTAAAGTGACTATTATCAATAAGTTTACTATGCCAAAATTCATTAATTGCCCTTCACTTAACTTTTTGGGACCATAATAAATAATCAAAAGTATTGCTATACCATTAGTAAACTACCTTACAAAGCCACCAATTAAAATTAAACAAAAAAAAGTTTTATATCTGTCAACATCAATCTACTAAAAAACATGATTTCATTCATTGTATTCAGGTAGTCCATGGACATTAATTCAACATCGAACAGATGGGTCACAAAACTTCAATGAAACATGGGAGAACTACAGATATGGTTTTGGGAGGCTCGATGGTAAGGTGACTACATTCAATCATTCATTCACTTGTTAATCTACAATTATTTACTGAGAACCTATGATAGACTGGGCATTAGGAAAGTAGTAATGAACGAGAAGCAATCTCAGCCTTCACATAATATCAGACAATTACACATTTGTTAGTAAATTACATTTATTACAACTGTTATTATTTGAATTATATTTATCACAATTACATGTCTGTTCTTAAATATACTTATCACAATTTAGATGGCTTACAATTATAACTATAATTATTAAAAATGTTGATTAAATGTTACTTGTTATAAGTAGTAACTGTTACATATAAGCTGTGAAAAGAACCACTCCTAGCATTAGTCATTCTAGTCTCTCACTAACATTTTACATATCAATTAATTGGAAGTTAAAAAGACCAGGAAACTCAGACATACAGTACAAATTTTAAAATTTCAATTATTTAAGTATAATATACAGAATGTGTGGCTTAAAATGAATTAGTTAACTCAATGCAAATTATTCTATGATTATAATAATGGAAAATAAGCAAGATAACGTGTTTAAAATCCAAAAAGCACATATAAAAATCCATATGATGTCTAAGTACTCACTATAAAGTAGAAGACATTCATTATTATATCAAAATTTTAAATGCTCAGTACTATTTGACCACTTAAAAACTTTGTATTCAATCTACCAGTTAAAGTACTATATTCAGTGATGTTTTATACCTCCAAATCTTCTAATAGTGAGTGCAACCCCAAAATAAAAGGCTGACAGTTAAGTGGAGAATACTCACTTAATTCTGGTTTAAAAAAAAAAAAAAAGTGACCCATTTGTAATGTATTTACCAGCGATCCTTAAAATTAAGCTTCCTACTAACTCAATAGCAATAAGAAAATAGTGATTGTTTTCATTAAATACTTTAATAAAAAGTAGTATGATAAAGAACAATCTATTTATATTTTTTATGTTTTTAATTCCAAATAAAAATAATTTTTAAAATTATAGAGAAAAGTTATTAAGAACCGTGCTTTTTCACTTAAAATGTTTTAAAAATTTTATTCCCGTCTTTTTCCACAAAGAAAACATATATCAAGCAAATACAAAAGGCCAGGTTTACATTTGAGGCAAGTGGCATTATTATTACCAGGTCTCTGGGAATACTTAACAAATCTCTTGACTGTATATAGATGTTAATAAATAGCTGATAGTAAAACTAATCATATAAAGACTTAGAAGCAAAATATACCTTGACCAATGATGAGACTGTAAAGTATCTGTAATAATGTAATACAATTCACTGATGAAATATGTCTTATAATACGCATTTTAAAAAGGATAATCAGACTTGCAGTTCTACTAATATTTTTAACATTTTTCTGCATATAACTATCTTCAATAAAATTGTTTTAAAAGGTATTTTTAAAGATACTCTAAAATGATCAAGAAATTCAAGACTAAACAACTCAATTAGTTGCACCAATTAAAAAAACACTCAAAAAAGTATCAAACGTGTAGTTAATAATTCACAAATTTTTTAAACTTTTCTCTTCAGGAGAATTTTGGTTGGGCCTAGAGAAGATATACTCCATAGTGAAGCAATCTAATTATGTTTTACGAATTGAGCTGAAAGACTGGAAAGACAACAAATATTATATTGAATATTCTTTTTACTTGGGAAATCACGAAACCAACTATACACTACATCTAGTTGAGATTACTGGAAATGTCCCCAGTGCAATCCCAGAAAACAAAGACTTGCTGTTTTCTACTTGGGATCACAAAGCAAAGGGACACTTCAACTGTCCAGAGAGTTATTCAGGTATACTTTTCTGATACCAATACTTTATTTTCATATCTTCAAAGTATCTTCCCACATTATTAGCTATTATCTACAATGATAATTTTTTAAAATCTTAATCCAAAGTAAGTGTTTTCTCTCTAGATGAAAACCTCTTAACTATAACTAACGTGTTAATTATAATTCAACCAGGTATTTTACCTCTAATCTTCCTCAGATTTTCTATTTTTGGTGGTATACATGAGACTTATTTAGACTATTTAAAACTGGGATGCATGCATCTAAAACACTGCAATATTTATAAGAAAAGAAGATAAACTCATGGGGAAATACAGTAACAGTAACTACATACGAATCTGTACCCATTAAATTGTGTATCTATCTCCTTTAGGAGGCTGGTGGTGGCATGATGAGTGTGGAGAAAACAACCTAAATGGTAAATATAACAAACCAAGAGCAAAATCTAAGCCAGACAGGAGAAGAGGATTATCTTGGAAGTCTCAAAATGGAAGGTTATACTTTATAAAATCAACCAAAATGTTGATCCATCCAACAGATTCAGAAAGCTTTGAATGAACCAAGGCGAATTTAAAAGGCAATAAATTAAACATTAAACGCATCCCAAGTTAATGTGGTCTAATAACCTGGTATTAAATCCTTAAGAGAAGGCTTGAGAAATAGATTTTTTTAAATCTTAAAGTCACTGTCAATTTAAGACTAAACATATAATCACACAATCTTAAAGAATATCATTTATATTTCTCCATCAAAATTCTTACAATATAATTTGTTCTATATTTTGTGATGTGGTAATCAATTTTACATGGTCACAATCTAAATTATAATCAATAGATGAACTTATTAAATAACTCTTATAAACAAAAAATTTACAGACATTTATTTTAAAAGTCATCATATGAGCTAATATCACAACTTTCCCAGTTCGAAAAACTAGTTTTCTCGTTAAAATTCTAAACTTGACTAAACAGAGAACTGATAATTGTACAGTTCTTAAATGCTGTAATATTAATTTCAAAACTAAAAATTGTCAGTCCAGGGTATGTGTAAAAATCTGTAATATAAATTTTAAAACTGATGCTTTAGTTTGCTACAAAATAATTTGGAGTAAATGTTTGGTATGATTTATTTATGAAACCTAATGAAGCAGGATTAAATACTGTATTAAAATAGGTTCACTGTCTTTTAAACAAATGTAGATGATGATTACTAAGTCACATTGACTTCAATATGAGGTATCACTATTCCTTAACATATTTGTTAACATATATACTATACACATTTTATATATTTTAACACTTAATGCTATGAAAACAAATAATTGTAAAGGAATCTTGTCAGATTATATAAGAATGAACACATTCATGGCATCAAGTTAAAGTTTATATTTCCCCTAAACATGCTGTGATTCTAATAATTTTGTGTAGGTTTTCAAGTAGAAATGAGTGTCATAACAAGTTACTGAATGTTTAAACAGCCTGACAAGCATGCATATACGTTTAAAATTCAAAAAATATTCAGTCCTTAAATTATAGAAATTTAAATCATTCTAGCAGTTTTTTATTGACATCATAACAGATGGATGATTATGTTATTTTTAAGTAATTTAAACCCTAAATCCCTAAAGATTATTAGATACAAATTTTTTTTACCACAGTATCACTTGTCAGTATTTATTTTTAAATATTTTTTTTAAAAACTACCAGTAAGAAATTTTAAATTAAACCCATTTGTTAAAGGATATAGTGCCCAATTTATATAGTGACCTACCTTTGTCAATATTTAGCATCATGTATTTCAAATTATCCAGTATGCATGTCATATATATTTTACATGTTGCATATATAAAAGATATGCATGATCTATGTGAATCCTATGTAAATATTTTGTTCCAGAAAAGTACAAAATAACAAAGGTAAAAATAAGCTATAATTTTTAGGACCACAGACTAAGCTGCCAAAATTAACGTTGATTTTTTTTAGGGCCAGAATGTCAAAATGGCTCCCCTCTCCCCCCAAAATTGGACAATTTCAAATGCAAAATAATTCATTATTTAATATATGAGTTGCCTTCATTTGGTTTCCTCAAAAAAAAAAAAAAAAAACTCTCATAGGACATGTTTCATTTTGTTCCTTTTAGGAATACTAAATTAGACTTTTTCCCCATATAAAGCTTTCTTCTACCAGAAAGATACTTCTAGTAGAAGAGAAAGGAGCTCTTTTCTTTATGATTCACACAACTGTCTCCTGTCCTAACTACTCTTTGCTTAAAGTATTCAAATTCCACTACTAACTCACAGTTGTCTAATCTAAGCAAAGTCTACTCCCCTTTGATCTCCCAATCTACCTTCCCTTTGATCTTCTACTACTCACCAATACTAATATCTTTTTTCAAACTTGACCTTCATTTTGCTTTCATAATACTACTATACTCTCCATGGATTACCCCTTACCTGAATCAATCTTTATAATCCTACTCCTTTCTCATATTTAATACTGTGCTCCAATGGACAACCTTCAATCATCTTTTCTACACTGACCCTCAGACATTCTATCTGCTCTCACGGACTCATCTATTATCATAAATAAGATTCCAAAATCTACATATTCATCCCAAGTTTCTTTCCAGTTCCCCTTCTTACATTGAGTATCTGCCATTTCTCCCTTCAATACCCTATACTCCACTCAAATTCAACATATCAAAAATAACAGGCCAGGCATGGTGGCTCACGCCTGTAATCCCAGCACTTTGGGAGGCTGAGGTGGGTGGATCACCTGAGGTCAGAAGTTCGAGACCAGCCTGACAAATACGGTGAAACCCCATCTCTACTAAAAATACAAAAGATTAGCCAGGCGTGGTGGTATACACCTGCAGTCTCAGCTACTCAGTAGGCTGAGACAACAGAATCACCTGAACCCAGGAGCCAGAGGTTGCAGTGAACTGAGATTACACCACCGCAGTCCAGCCTAGGCAAGAGAATGAAACTCTGACTCAAATAAACAACAAATTCACTAGCCCCTTACTACTACTGCTACCCGTTTCTACCCACCTTTCCTTCTTTTCTACTCTTTTGCATCATCTTCCTCATTTCTTCATATCCGTTAATATGACCACCATGTTCCCAGTCACAGAAGCCCGGAACCTGAAAGACATCTCTAGCTTTTCACTTAACTTTGTAAACTACCTCTTCTGTATCGTAAACATCAAGTTCAATATAATCTTCTCTTGAAACGTCTCTTAATCTTACAACCTTTCTTCCCAAAAACTGTCTTTAACTTGAGTGCTAGATTATGTAAGTAGTCTCCTCTTTCTTCCTAATTTTATATCCCTCTCCCTGTCAATCTTCTGAAAGGAAATTTGTAGTGGATGCATAACTGCTTGGATCTGTGTCTTTCAAGCTCATCTACTGAAGAATAACAGCAGAGGATAATGAAGACAAATCCTTATAAGTTCTGGAGCTGCAGGACAAAATAACTTACTATATGCACAAATTTCTTTCAGAATTGTATTGGGATCTTAGCTTAAATCTTAGAATTTTACTTTAAAATTACATGTGAATTGTGTTTAATACTTTATAAATCTATCTTCATGCCTGCAGTGGCTCATACCTGTAATCCTAGTACTTTGGGAGGCCGAAGTGGGAGTATTGCTTAAACCCAGGAGTTCAAGATCAGCCTGTGCAACATGGCAAAACTCCACCTCTACAAAAAATACAAAACTTAGCTGGGTGTGGTGGTGGGCACCTGTAGTCCCAACTACTTGGGAGGCTGAGGCAGGAGAATCACTGGAGCCGGGAAAGTCAAGGCTGCAGTGAACCATGATTGTTAACACTGCACTCCAACCTGGGCAACAGCCTGAGGCTCTGTGTCAAAAAAATATATATCCTCATATAAAAATATTTATTTTCTCCGAAGTATTCTAAAAAGTGATGCTCCTAGATGTGCTGTGTTTATCCTGTGGACTTGCACATCCCATATAGTTGTGCCCACACAAGAATGTATATTCTAATTAGAAGAGTATAGGCCTTCTGAACTAAATCCAAATCCCTTCCAAGTATTCAAGAGTCTCTATCACTTGGTCCCAAATTACCTCTTTAGCCATTTTTTTCCATAACACAAACCTTCTGCTCTAATTAAAATGATCTACTTTTAAACATCTCCTCTATACCTTCCTAATGTATTCCATTTGTCTAGAATGTCTTCCCCACACAATTCTGATTGGCTAGATTGTACCATATTTCAAAGTGCAGATATCTTACTTCTTCCCACAAGTATCCTAGTAAATGGCAGCTCCTTCCTCTGAAACCATACAGAATTACCGTCTATACCCCTCAAATGGCACTTAGTGAGAAAATACAGAGACGTAAATATGGCAAATCATAATAATAAAAATTCTGAAAATAGTAATAAAAGCTCCAAAGCATCAAAGATAGTCAATTTACTTGATTTTAGTGAATTGCTGAAAAATTTCTATATCAAGAGTTTATTCTGAACCAGTATGAATTTTACTGAAACCAAGTACACACGTCTCGTTATGGGATAACCAACTGTGGTGTAATCTATTTACACACACTGTCATCCTAGAATCAGCATATTTTCATGCTTGTATCTTTCCTTCCTAATAGCATACCTCATGGAATTCAATTAACTCATTCATTAATTTTAAAAATAATATTCATTAACTAATATTTATTGAGCATCTACAATTTGTCTCCTTTAAAAAACTTATTCCAAATTTGTACTTATATATAGTCTACCTTCTGTTGTAAGATAATCAAATTTCTTTGTGATTTTTTTTCCCCATCACTAATAGCCATAAGCACTGCGTTTATGTATGTACTACTGAGTGAATTATTCAACACCGCAGTTTTAAAAATGAAAAGAAAACGACCAAACAACTGGCCCTTTTATCAAAGTCCAAAGTATTCTCATGGCAAATCAACTACGGTAGAATTACTTAACTGGTGTGAAATGCACAGTTCAAGGTTATGAAAGTAGCACTAACAATCCCTTATTATAAGCCTTAATAAAATGAGGTTTCAATGACATTTTAGGAGATATAAAATAAAGATTCTATCTAAAATATAAAAGCTGTTTTTCTAAATTCATGTTTAGCCCTAAGAACAGTCATATACCTAATAAAATGGCTGGGTATATAATTTGAAAGAGCAGTAAATTGCAACCTTGAAGATGTAAGGTTGTAGCTATTTATCTTCAAATATGCAGCCAAACCTCAGTTTCCACACCCAATAGTTGGGAATAATAATCCTGTCAATCTATTATGGGGCTGTAATTATCAAGCCAGATATGCATTTAAATAGTTTTATGAACGCCAAAGTTCTAAACAAATGTATATACTTTTTAAAAACTGGATCTTCCATATTATTTTTCACATTCCTTTAAGTAAATAATCTCTACAAATACTTCCTAACTGAACATACTATAATTCTCAGGACAGAAGAACAAAATTGCCCTTCTCACAGTTTGCATTTGTTTCCGGAACTTTACTCCTTCCCTTCGCCATCTGAGGTGACACTCCATCACCTTCAGATGTAAGCTCCTAACTAAAAACTTCTGGACAGCTATGTTAAAATGTTAGGAAATAGAGCTCTCGACTCAAGAACTTTTATACATAAAATAAACTAGGACCAATTAGATGGAATAAACCCCAGAGTGGTATGAATAGGGCAAAACCAAAATAGCAGAGCATGTGGCAGAAGCTTGAGACGTCTATGAATTCTCAAAATAAAACAAAAACCAATACTTTCTAAAGCAGAGGACCATACACATGAATAGAAAAAAAAATGCTCCTGAATTTTCAGTAACGTTCAGCTGAAATTTATACTTCCTTAAATTACGAATTTTTGTAGTAAACCAACCACAGCAGTATTAGCAGTATATAAGATTTTGTCATTAATAACAACATACTTTTTTATTATACTTTTAATACTTAATACATGTATCTGAAATACATGTGCAGAACGTGCAGGTTTATTACACAGAGATATACAAGTGCCATGGTGGTTTGCTGCACCCATCAACCAGTCATCTACATTAGGTATTTCTCTTAATGCTATCACTCCCCTAACACCCCAAACCCCAACAGGCACCAGTGTGTGATGTTCCCCTCCCTGTCTCCATGTGTTCCCATTGTTCAACTCCCACTTATGAATGAGAATATGCAGTGCTTGGTTTTCTGTTTCTGTGTTAGTTTGCTAAAAATGATGGTTTCCAGCTTCATCTATGTCCCTGCAAAGGACATGAACTCATCCTTTTTTATGTCTGCATAGTATTCCATCGTGTATATATGCCACATTTTCTTTATCCAGTCTATCACTGATGGGCATTTGGGTTGGTTCCAAGTCTTTGCTATTGTGAATAGGGCTACGATAAACATACACGTGCATGTGTCTTTATAGTAGAATGATTTATAATCCTTTGGGTATATACCCAGTAATGGGATTGCTGGGTCAAATGGTATTTCTGGTTCTAGATCCTTGAGGAATCACCACACTCTCTTCCACAATGGCTGAACTAATTTGAAACATACGTATTTTTATATCACAACTATTATAGACATCTCAAAATATTATTGATGCTTATTACTATTTAGAAAATACAATCGTTTTTGGACCTGAGTCCAGATCATGTTATTTAATTGATTATTAAACACATATATCAAAATTTTAATATTTTGATACTTTTAATTCAGTGTAATTTATTTCTTTTGTTATTCTATATATTTTATTTCATGCATTTAAAAACATGCCTGAGACCAGAAGTCTTTCAAATTTCATATTTGTTTTAGATTTTGGAATATTTGCATTATACTTACGGTATACCTGAAATCTGAAAATTCAAAATGCTTCAATGAGATCTTCTTTGAGTATCATGTGGGTGCTTGAAATACTTTGATTTTGAAGCATTTAACATTTTGGATTTTCATATCTGAGATATTCAATCTATATTCCAAAAAAGGGTATCACAGGATTCACAAGACTACCACAAGTTACTATGGCATACACGAAAAAATTAGAAGTCCATGTTAAAAGGACTATCATGTAATAACCTAGTTTAAGAAACATGAATTACATGGCTCTCATGACATAACATCAATAGTACACATTTTCTGACTGGCCAAGCTCTTCCTAGAAACAATATTTTTAGGAAAAAAATATAATCAGTGTATTATAAGCTTATTCAACTACTCAAGAAAAAAAACTGGTAGTAAAATTCTAAAAAGATCAAAAACATTTTATTTGTTATTGAGGTTAATTTTTAGACGTCCTTATCTGGCCGGGCACGGTGGTTCACACCTGTAATCCCAGAACTTTGGGAGGCCAAGGAGGGCAGTACACCTGAGGTCAGTTCGAAACCAGCCTGACCAACAAAGTGAAACCCCATTTCTACTAAAAATACAAAAAAATTAGCTGGATGTGGTGGCACAGACCTGTAGTCCCAGCTACTTGGGAGGCTGAGGCAAAAGAATCGCTTAAACCCAGGAGGTGGAGGTTGCAGTGAGCTGAGATCATGCCACTGTATTCCAGCATGGGCAACAGAGCAATACTCTGGTTTTTTTTTTTTTTTTTTAAAAAGTCCTTTCCCGTTAGACACACATACTGAAGGATTTTCAAGTGAAATTATATGATGTCTAGGCTTTGCTTCAAAAAATAGTACCAAAAAAACAAAAACCAAAAGACAGGACAACAGATAAAACAAAAATGACAATGCAAGTTAATTAACCTGTTCTCTAACAAGAACACATGGACGCAGTGAGGGAACAACACACACTGGGGCCAGTCTGGGGGTCAGCGGGCACAGGGATGGACAGCATTAGGACAAATAGCTAATGCATATGGGGCTTAAAACCTAGATGACGGGTTGATAGGTACAGCAAACCACCATGGCACATGTATACCTATGTAACAAACCTGCACGTTCTCCATTTGTATCCCGGAATTTAAAGTAAGATAAAATTTTTAAAAAAGAAAAAAATCTGTTCTCTTTTCTTTTAGGTATATTAATTTGTTCTCTTTACAATTTTCCATAATAAAAGGTTAAAACTATATTCAGATTAATCACAGAAAATAGATTTACTAAAAATTATTAAGAGATGTATGGGCATATTCCTAACAGATCAAAATCCTTGTTTCTCACCCTGATAGTTACAGGTCTGAACTGCTGTATTCATTCTTACATTCTTAGTAACACTATGTTTGCTAGATACAGTCTTTCAAAAATACTGAGTAGAAAAAGATATGAACATTCAACAGGTGATTGTAACTAAGACCATTATTGGAAAAGCAGCTAACTCTAACAATCCTGCCAAGAATATCACGTGTTCTGTGGACATATCTCTTAAAAACTGTATGTCAGTAAAACACATAAGCATTTGCTCAATTAATGTACCTTGATCTATTACAACTCAAATA
Source organism: Cacajao melanocephalus (assembly GCA_963573385.1). Classification (NCBI taxonomy): domain Eukaryota; kingdom Metazoa; phylum Chordata; class Mammalia; order Primates; family Pitheciidae; genus Cacajao; species Cacajao melanocephalus. The sequence continues at coordinate 19,138 of CAUYLG010028031.1, forward strand.
CAACAGTGGTGATCAAGTAACAATTTGGAACACAAGTAACATTGCATACAATCTATTACCTAACTTTCAGATGATTTCAAATATCCAATAAAGGATTTCTTTTCACTATTGAGAAAGATCTTTATTTGGTTTTCTTAACATTAGCAATCACACTAGTAGTTTTTCTAAAATACTGTGATAGAGTAAGTACTTCCTTAATAAAGCAAGAATTTGATGTAAACCACACTTGTTTGATCCAGTAAGAAACATGTCGTTCATTTTCCGATTGTTAGAAACTACCATACATTTGTGTATCTTCATTTACCCCTATAGAGAATTTGAAAAGATTAGATACCTCTTTAGTTAACCTTACGCAAATAAATGTGACCAGCTATGTCTGTGTGTGTGTGGCAGCTGGGGGAAACCCGCAGGGAATGACAGTTTGTTATTTAAAGGTGAAAATCTCTAACTTCAAGTATAGCTTAAATAACAGATTTTTTAAGTCTTTAAGAAGATTCAATATCTTCAAAAGAATATTTTTTAAATGTACATAATAAAAGTAAATTAAACTAATATATATCCCTTTAGACAGCTTTCTCTGAATTGTCTGATAATGAACATAAAAATGAGGCGTGAAAGGTATTAAGTAATAGGAAATCTGTCGCTTTCAGAATACAGTTCTTTTACCTACGATTTCTCAACTCAGTCAAATGCTTCAATGTTATCCGTTCATTTCCCCTGTATTCAGACAGGTTTTTATCTTTTTCCCCATGAGACCCTTTTACAATCCTCTCAAGTTTCTTACTAAAACTAAATACAATATACAAATATTTTCTTAAAACATACATGAACAATGCTTAAATTTCTAGTTTTTTCAGATATAAATTTGAACCTTCTGGAGCTTTAGCTTTGTCATCTATAACATAGGGATAACCATATTCGTTCTGTGCAGGCTGCTATCAGAGTTAATAAGATAATGGCCACATATAAACTAAAAGGAGCCCTAGTGTCAACTTTTCTTCCTTTTTTTAAACATTATTCACTAGGAAAATGTGTACATAAATATATATTATCAGAAATTATGGTTTATCTTAAAACATTCCCGAGAAGGCAAAAAGAATCCAAACGAGCTAAAAGATTGTCATCACCATGATCCAGCACAACCATTCTGTTAGCAAATATTTATGGAACTTTCTGTAAATAATTAGCTGTTAGCTGCCGAGGTTGTCATACATTCCTTTTTGTCATTCCAAAATTATTTCTATCTATACTAGGTTTTCTAGATACGCTAAGGTTTTTTAAAAAAAAATAAACTGTAAGTTCCTAAACATATAAGCTGCCCATGAGACCAAGTTTTTCTAACAGTATCAAACAGAATAAACAACCTTGAAGGATTTGGTTTTCAGGTCCCATGGACATTGGTGGTCTCAGTAAAAATACAAAGCAGGCCAATACTGACTCTGATTCAAAAGATTCAAAAGAATCGCTTGAACCCGAGAGGTGGAGGTTGCAGTGAGCCAAGATCATGCTACTGCACTCCAGCATAGGCTGACAGAGCAGTACTGTTATAAAAATTTTTTAAAAAGTCCTTTCCTGTTAGACATACATACTGAAGAATTTTCAAGTGAAATGATATGATATCTAGGCTTTGCTTCAAAAAATAGTACCAAAAAAACAAAAACCAAAAGACAGGACAACAGTTAAAACAAAAATGACAATGCAAGTTAATTAATCTGTTCTCTAATGAGAACACATGGACACAATGAGGGAACAACACACATCGGGGCCAGTCGGGGTCAGCAGGCAAGGGGATGGACAGCATTAGGACAAACAGCTAATGCATGTGGGGCTTGAAACCTAGACTCTGATAACCTCCCTTTTAAAATAATTATCTTAATCCAATTATTCCCCAAATGCCTAATACTCTCATGCTTTTCAAACCAATCTCTCTCAAGTTGTATAGTGCATGAGTAAATGTAATCTAATAAAGCCAAAAACAGTAACAACTTCCACTGAGCATTTAATATGTACTGTATTAATTTGTGCCACACAATTTACATGTATTTATTCCTCATAGATTTCTAAGATATAGGTACTTTTATTACACCAATGTTGAAGGAAGGAAAAATCATTCTTCAGTTTTAAATACAGTAAGTCCTCATTTAATGTCATGGATACTGTGACACTGGACAATGTTCTTGGAAACTGTGACTTTAAAAGAAGGACTTTAAGGACCAGGTGCAGCAGGTCCTTGAATAATATCATTTTGTTCAGCATTGTTTTGTTAAAACATTGACGAGAAAAAAATGGTTTTGTCGCATGTCATTTTAGTGAAATCTAAATTTCCAAGAACCTATTAACAATTTTAAGTGAAAACTTACTGTAATTCCTAAAAATAAAACCTAGTTACAAAATATTGGTTATAAGAGCCCATCTCCTAATTTTTCATAAGCTACACATATAGTTGTACCATTTCAAGTAACACAAAAATTATTTCTCTATATAATTTGGAGATTAATTATTTTTAAAAGGGAATAGTCAACTTTATAATCTTTTTTTTTAATGAAACTTTATTTGGCCAAAAAAAGTAACAATAGGAAAAAAGTCAAGAAAGAATAATAATCACAATCTACTTCTGAATTTTCATGTAGTATCCAATATTCTCTACTTCACTGAGGACACCCTTATACTAGGAAATTATTACTCTTTCTTAAACAAAATAATGCATCCTTTTTGTTGCAAGAGCTCTCACTGGTAACCTATTACTAACAGAGAACTAGGATCATCTCCACAAACTAAGAAACTTAGTAGCCTTGACATCCTGTACCACATTTTATCAATGTCTGTTAACTGGTTAAAGCATTTTATATAAGTTCCTTACAAACTGTACATAAGCAGGAATAAGGTTATGTAAAACCCCAATCTGAAATCAATTCATTTTGATGAAAAACATTAAAGCCTAAATCAGTATTCATATTCAATAAATGTTTAATAGGAGTAACTCTAATCTTTATGATGAGCTTAGCAAGTTCTATTATTCTCTGGAAATAAACTGCTCACTCATGAGAGAAAAATGGTTCTATAAACATTTAATGAATCCTTTTTTAAAAGCTTCTTGCCTACAATATTATTTTTACTAATAATCTCTGGAATGAGTATCGACTCCGTAATTAACAGAGTGTTTAGATACAGTCCAAACTAAAGGCACTGAGATATGTTAAATGATCTCTCAACATCATTCTCAAATTAATATGCTATAATTCATTCTTATACTTGAAAAATTTAACTCTCAGAATAGAAACTAATTATCGTTTTTGGACTATCAAGTAGCCTTACCAATACTAATCACTTCAAATGATTAAGCATTCCACCTTAAAAAACAAAAGAAAACCCAAATAAACAAATGATCTTAAACAAGAACTAATACGTGTTTATATAACTTCCATTAAACTCAAAAAGCAAAACCATACTAACTTATAATTTATAAAATTCCCTTAAATCATTTGATGTATTGACTTTTTATCTCCTCCAGGAGAGGATGTTAGATTAAAGTGGATACATCCTTAAGAGAAAACAACATGCTACCATCTTCTCACTTGGTATAAGCACTCTATTCAATTCCCATTCAAGGTCTGTAACATGTCTAGATTTTCTATATTAGCCCTATTTTCCATTAATTCACAAATAAGATACCCTAGAAAGCCATTTTTATCAAGTGTTTCACTTACACCAACTGTAAGACATTAAAAAAATATTAAATATAAATAATGGTATAGATTTTGAGGGTAATGTAAGATAAAGGTGTTCTGGTTATTTTAACAAAAATATAGCAAACAATTACCTACCAATGAGATATTTTATTTTTATTTAAATTATACATAATATTCCATGCTGGATGGTCTATCATCCCAAAGAATGAAGAATACAGAAAATGAAATAAGAAGGCTTGGGTTCAAGTCAAAATAAGTCTCTTAATTCAGCCTTCTGTCAGTGGAGAAGTGGAAATAATAATACTGCCAGAATTATATAACGTATAAGATGTCTATGACTGAATAAACTAATTTAAATGAAATTAATTTATATTCTATAAAGCATTAAATAAATGTCATCATATCAATATGTCAACATGAAACCGCAGAACACCAGTGATAAAGAAAATAATTCAAAAAGTCTTAGAGAAAAATAAGACACAAAGGATTAGCAATCAGTATAATATTGGACTACTCAAGAGCACTATTTAAAGCCAGAAGACAGTAGTCATATTTTCAAAATTATGATAGAAAATGATATCAAATTCAGAATTTTACACCTAGTAAAACTATTAATTTGAGAGTAAAGGTAAAATAAAGATATTGTCAGACATAAAAGAAAATTTACCTCCCATACATCCTATTTAAGAAAGATATGAAAGGCTTTCAGTGAAATGAGTAAACTAAGGAAAATACATGAAAAATAAGGGCTCTACTGCAAAAAAAGCAAAGAAAATTTCCAGGATAATGGTAAATAGGCTCTAAGATGACAATTGTACAGTAGCCTAAAAAGCCTACAAAACTTTTTCTGCAAAGGAAGAAATAATTGATTATTTGATGTATTTTTCACTGTACTATAAGAAGTTTTAGAGAGTTTTAGCAATAACACATAGAAAAGGAGCCAAATCATGCAGCGCCTTATAGACCACAGAAAAAATTCATCCTTTTTCTGCTTGTAATAGAAGCACTAGAGGATTTAGACAGAGGAATGAATGATTTGATTTACAATTTTCAAAGAATTATCTGGCTGCAATGTTGAGAAGTGACTGAGACAGGAGTAGAAATAAGATAGCCAAATCAGAAAGGTATAGCAGAACTCGAGATCAGAGTCTGTCCAGTATGGTAGTCTTTAGCCTCACATGGTTATTAAGCACTTGAAATGTGGCTCATCTGAATTGAAATGTGCTTTAAGTATAAAATACACACCAGATTTTGAAGTTAACAGAAGAGAAAAGAAGTAAAATATCTCAATAATTCTTAACATTTATTACATGTTGAAATGATAATGCTTTAGATGCATTGGTTTAGATGACATACATGATTAAAATTAACTTTACCTGTTTGTTTTTTAATGTAGCAATTATAAAATTTTAAATTGCAAATGTGGTTCCCATTACATTTCTATTTGACAGTGCTGATCTAGATGGTGACAGACCAGAATTTTTAAAAGGTGGAAGTGGTAAAAAGTACTGAATTCAGGATATATTTTGAAAGTAGAGCCTACGTAACTTGTTGGCTGAATAAATGTGAGGTGTAAGGAAAGGAAAGAAATCATAATTATTCCAAAAATTTTGTTCTCAGAAATTTGGTAAACAGTGGTGAAATATACTATGATGGGGAAGTCTAGGATGAAATCCAAAATTGTTTCAGGATCTTACACCTGAGCTACCCCGTTGAATATCCCAACAGACATGTCAAGTTCTAGTCTCAGCATTCACAAATAAAGGGTATATCATTCATAAGGAGTACATGCAAATGGTACACCCAGAGTTATGTAGTGTTCAGCCTGAAAAGTTGTGTCTGACAACTTCAAGTTAAGTATTCTCTAGATAGTATATACTCAACAAATATTGTTGATTAATTATCAGAACATAATGCAGGCAAATAAATTTGATTCATGTATAATGCTAGATTCTGCTACCAAAAACATTTAAGAAACCATAGTAATTAGGACTTCAAATGTTTTAGCCTAACAGCCCAGGAATCAAATCCCATCACCACCACACTAAGGTGCGATGATCAGCAAAATGTTTAACCTCTCGGCCAGGCACAGTGGCTCATACCTGTAATCCCAGCACTTTATGAGGCCGAGGAGGGCAGATCATGAGGTTAGCAGATTGAGACCATCCAGGCCAACATGGTGAAACCCCACCTCTACTAAAAATACAAAAATTAGCTGGGATGGTGGTGGGTGCCTGTAATCCCAGCTACTGGGAGGGTGAGGCAAGAGAATCGCTTGACCCCAGGAGGTGGAGTTTGCAGTGAGCCGAGATCACACCATTGCACTCCAACCTGGCAACAGAGCAAGACTCCACCTAAAAAAAAAAAAATTAACCTCTCTAGCCTTTGGTTTACTCACCTCTAAAGTAAAGGTATACTTTACCTCAAATAATGAGGATTAAGACCAAACAAGATAATGCATATAAGGTAATCAATATTATACCTGACACACCAAAGGCCTTAATATGTGACAGCTATTAATAAAATTGTTCAGTAAGAGATAGAGTAAGTAACAAAACTATATAAAGATTTTTGGAGAGTTTTATTCTGGGTATACTTTAATATTTTAGAATATACAATATCTTCTATTAGAATTCTCCAAATTAAAATCTCTTACCTGTAAGTAGTGTTTGGAACATAAACATCCCTTGCAGGAAACTCTAAAATTTCTCTGGTAGGTCTAACTCTACTGTCAGGGTAAAGCTTCACTTGAAGCAGCTCTGGAGTTAGGCAATAATGGGGATTTTCAGGTGCGGGAGAAATGTCTATCTTGAGCTGAGCTGCAAATTAAAATATATTAAAAATCAATGTAAACAAAATTTAAAAACTCTATGTTAAACATGTTTTTGAAAGGACTTAGATGCTATTTTTGCAAGAAGCCTGGGAAGAATACTACAGAAAACAAATTCCTATAATCATCTCAGGCCTCTGAATCATTTCATTTTGCAAAGTCTCAAACTTAAAAATTACGGATCAAGACATAAATGCATGTAAAATAATAAATGCTTATTAAATAAATGAATGGGAATGAAGGAAGGAAGAAGCAAAAATAGAAAAAAAACAGAGAGGGATCTGGCATACAAACAAGCTAACATTTCAAAGGTTAAATGACTTAGTTTTGATTTAGGAAACTTCAAGACATTTTTACTATGGAATGGTTCACTCCAACCATATTAGGAATCCAATTTTTAATATTTACCATTCTAGAAAATAATTGTAAGCCGTGATATTATTCACCACACTCACTTTAGTACAGTTATTCCTCCCCATTACCTGCAGAGGATATATTTTAAAACCCCCTCCTCCCCACAGTGGATGCCTGAAACTGCAGATGGTACTCAACCTTATAGATGCTGTTTTTCCCTATACATACCTGCCTACAATAAAGTTAAATTTATAAATTAGGCAAAGTAAGAGATTAATAACCTTAGCTCATAATAAAATAGAGCAATTACAACAATATACTATAATAACTGTTAATATGAATGTAGTCTTCCTCTCTCAAAATATCTTAGTATTTTCACACCGTGGTTGACTATAGGTAACTGAAACTAAGGAAAGCAAAACAACAGGTAAGGGGGGACTACTGTACTCAAAGTACCAAAGATGCTAAATCCTGCACCCAAACTGTCAGATCATGTGATAGTTAATAAAGTGAAGAAGACTGACAGGCATTGAGCATAGAAAAATGTCTGGGCCAAATAAATTTTTTAAAAAGGAATAAATAATTATAATACAACATATTAGTGATAATAATAATTGCAACATTTCTACTCAAAATTTTTAAATACCTGTAATAGGTCTTAGTCGCCGTAAGACAGAAGACGGCCTTCTCATATCAGCAAGGAATTTGTAGAGATCTTCATCACTTAAGCGGTCTCCTTCCTGATATCAATGATAGAGGAAAAAGTATTTGATTAAACAAATATAGCCAGGCGTGGTGGCTCACGCCTGTAATCTTAGCATTTTGGGAAGCCAAGGCAGGCAGATCATCTGAGGTCAGGAGTTCAAAACCAGCCTGACCAACATGATGAAACTCCATCTCTACTAAAAATACAAAATATTAGCTGAGCATGGTGGCGGGTGCCTGTAATCCCAGCTACTCAAGAGGCTGAGGCAGGGAAATTGCTTGAACTCAGGAGGCGGAGGTTGCAGTGAGCCGAGATCATGCCACTGCACTCTAGCCAGAGCGACAGTGCGAAACTCCATCTCAAAAAAATTAAATTAAAATAATTGTGATTATAAATATACCAGTTTATTTCCTTTTTTATACTTTCAAATTTTACTAAGACTTTTTCTTATTTATAGTCCACTATCTATGCCTATAAAGTATTACAAAATACCCTATATTTTTTCTTATTTATAGTCCATTATCTATGCCTATAAAGTATTACAAAATACCCTTAAATAAAGAAAACCAATACAAGTTAGAGACAGATGAAAAGGAGAAGAGAAAAATAAGAATGCAGACATAGAACAGAATCAAAAAGCAAACTAATATAAATATACTTGAGTCTCGTAAATTTATTACACTTGAGTTCATATTTCTTTTGAACTTTGTATCACAAGTTTCTCCAATACAAAGTCTGAAGCACTGGCTAAGCTGAGGAAGAAGAAGAAGAAAGAAAGGAGGGAGAGGGAGGAAGAAGAAGAGGGAGAGAGGAGTAAGAGGGAGTGGGGATGGGAGGAGGAGGAGGAAAAACTACTGTTAAGGAAAATCACAACTGTCCTGATACTAAGGTCAGAAAGAAAACTCCAAAAGGACTTCAACCAATATGAAAAGAGACCTTGAAAAAAAAAAACAAAAAAAATTACCCATCTCTGATTAACACAAAATGTTCAATTTAATGTTAATATTTTTTCTTCTTACAATTAAAATAGGGTTGATTTTATTCTTTTATTGAAGAGTCTTTAGATTTTATTAATCCCATCTTCTTGCTTTGACATTTTATTGTTTTATGCATATTTCATATATTGTTCTTTTATCTTATTTGGTAATGAACATATTTAAGGCTACTTTATTACTGTCAACTCACCTTGAGCCACATCCATTCGTTCATCATTATATTCTAAACAAGGATACAGAATTGATCTTATTCTATCTCATTATTTAGAAAAAATAAATTTTAATTTCTAAGTGGTTATAGTTTTTTATTAATAACTTAAAAATAGTTTTTTAGCTTTATTGAGTTATTAGAAAATTTGACTTTAAAAGGTTTTGTCAGTGACCCAATATAATTAATTACTGTAAATGTTCCATCAGTTGCTGAAAAAGTGTATTCTTTCCTTGTGCATACAGAAATAATATAAATTTTTTTGAGACCAAGTTGCCATATATGAAATATAGATCTTTAAATGGTCTTTATTCATAATATATTCAGATTATCTCTAGTCCTCATTATTTTGATTTCACCCATTAAATTATATTTTCTCTTTCAGTACTTAAATTATATTATTGGTCTCCATTCTTTACTCCCTGTTTCCATGCCTTTTTGGTGAGTGAGGCACAATTCCTTCCCTAGGCTTGGCCACCTGCCTTGCTTTGCCAATAAGCAAACATGATGCAAACAGAGACTTGAAAAACATTTGCACAATTTAGTTTGCCCTCTTTCTTGAACTTTTGTCACATCTATGAGAACGTGACCAAACTAGCCTGCTAGAAGATGAGAGGAGAATTTGAGAGACATGTCACAGAGCTGAGTCATTTCTGTCTTCCCAGTAAAAGTCAACCTATGTTAGCTGATCCCAGCCAACCTCCAAACTTGTGAATGAGCCTAGCTCACTGGAGCAGTCTAACTGATACCCTTTCCTCTATATTGCTTGTTTATTGTCCTGTACCCCTGAAGAAATAGACAACTTATATATCTGTCAACAAATAGAACAAATGTCTTCAAAACTATTATGTGGGTTTGACTTTGTTTTTAAATACCTATATATTTCTAATAATTTTGACTTCACACATTTTATTTATTTATTTCAAGATGAGATCTCACTTTGTCTCCCAGGCTGGAGTGCAGTGGCATTATCATTGCTCACTGCAGCCTCAATCTCCTGGGCTCAAGCAATTCTATGCCCTCAGACTCCCAAGTAGCTGGAACTACAGGTATGCACCAACATGCCCAGCTAATTTATTTTTTATTTTTATAGAAACAAGATCTCACCATGTTGCCCAGGCTGGTCTCAAACACCTGGGCTCAAGTGACCCCCGGGCCTTGGCCTCCTCAAGTGCTGGGATTACAGGCATGAGCCAGCAAGCCTGGCAAACGCATTTTAAATCTGTACATAAACACTAATGATTACTATATCCCTACTGTAGACAGTAATGTCTCATAAACTGAAAAAGAAAAAATTGCCTTCTATGTCTCATTTAGGGAAAATCTATACCTTGAATTATTCCTAATTAAAATGGTAATCTGTTTTCAAATTTAATTTGCATTCGCCTGATGCATAATTTTCTAGCTATTTAAAAGTATTTACAAAAATAGTATATGCTCATGGTTAAAAAATTTAATACAGAACTGTATTAAACATTTTCTGTATTGTAAACATTTTCCACTGCTCCATGTTTCCAGCAATCACTTATTTTTAAGTTTTCATAAGCACTTTGTGCTACTTCCCAGTTATAATAACAGCACTCAAAACAGTATCCAGACATGATGATGAATGCTCAAAAAATATTTGTTTAGGATAAACAGATAGGGGTAGATAGCTTATTAAGCTTACAGTATCAATTTATTGATAAATAGCAGGCTGAAGAAATGAAAAGAAAGCTGTGGAAATAGCAACAGAAGTGGTGTGGCAGCTGAAGTAGAAAGAAGGGGAAGAACATACCTGCAAGGTTGTGTCACTGTAGCAAAGCTACCGCCCCATTTCCACAGCTATAACTGGTCTATCACTTTATATAAATGTAGTCTTCTCTAGACTCTTTTTTACTACTGTCCAAAATAAAGAGACCAATACCATTTGAGATATTTATCACTCGCTTTTTTTCCCATGAGTCTCTCAGAGCAGCTGGCTATGAATACTACTGATATGTAAAGTGAAGGAGACTTCAAGTAGATTGATACCTGCCTATTCAACGTCCATTCAATTGAGGTCTACCCTCAATTCTTGCCCTCTCAAGTTATGAGATACAAGTAAACCAGGATTTCCTCTTCTTACTTAGAATAACATCTCAGAAAAAGGAATTTTGAAGGAATTATTAGCATTTTCCCTTAATCCGCTCCAAAACACATACTACTCCAGTTCGTTACACTAATACAAATTTTCTCCCCATTCCTATGTAGTTCTAGTCACCTAGTCACTTACAACAAAGACTTTCAAAATTTTCTGATCATTTACAACACGGACTTTCAAAATTTTCTGATATTGATTCATGATATAAAATCCATTTTACATCAAAATTTAGTAAATACATAAACACATATGTGCACTCATACAAAAGGGGGAGGGAGAAACAACTCCCTGAAGCAATATTTAGCTTTACTAAATACAATGCACTATTTTTTCAATTCTACTCATGTTTTCTTTTTTTTTTTTTTAACTGAGTGTTATCTACTAAGCCAATTTTCATTACTGCTAAGAATCATGACTGGTATTGGAAAAATACAGATTTGACTCGTAATTAAAGTGAAGGGAACAGGTTTGCAAAGAATAAATTATATTTGATAGAGAACATCTTAGATCTATACATTCACCTCTAAAAATAACACTGACCTCACTTTAGCACAAAATGCACTATTAGGGCCTGAAAGTTCTATTTCATATATTATGAATATGGTAGTTCAGGCCAGAAATCCTTGTGTGGGGAAGACATGCAAACCACAGACTCATTCTCATAAAGAAAATTCATAAACAACGAATGTTTAAGAAAAGTTGCACTATTAACAATTGAGAAATAGGATACAGGCTGGACACGGTGGCTCACGTCTGTAATCTCAGCACTCTGGGAGGCAGAGGCAGGTGGATCACCTGAAGCTGGGAGTTCAAGACCAGCCTGGCCAACATGGCGAAACCCTGTCTCTACTGAAAAATACAAAAATTAGCCAGGCATGATGGCAGATGCCTGTAATCCCAGCTACTCAAGAGGCTGAGGCAGGGAGAATTGCTTGAACCTGGGAGGTGGAGGTTGCAGTGAACCAAGATCGTGCCACTGCACTCCAGCCTGGGCAACAGAGAGAGACTCTGTCTCAAAAAAAAAAAAAAAAAAAAAAAAATAGGATGCAGGTATGAAAGATGGATTTTGAGGCATTATTAGTCACGGTCAACATTGAAATAAATATAATGCTAAAATAACAAAAACAATATAAATTATTTCTCATTCTTAATAATTATTATTTTTATTCTTAAAGTTTTTAAGTTTCTTGGAATCACTCTCGTGTACATGTACAATACAATTACTACCTTTCTGAAACTAAAAAAACTTATGCATAAATATCTCCCCAAAATTCCTACATGACAGAACAATACCTGCTTAAAAAAATTTGTCACTGTGAGAGTAGCTGGTCGAAAACTTGTCAAGTTACAAGCATCATCTCCACTCGTTGTCCTTTCAAGTGATCGTCTGCCAACAATACTAGAATTCCTCCTCTCTGACCAAGACCCTTTTCGTTCTACAAAAGAATTTTAGAAATATATTCATTTTCATAAAATTTAAATTTTGTTTTAAAGTAGCTTTCCAAACACAAGGAAGAATCTACTAAATTGAAAATTACATACTCAGCATATCAATTATAGTAGGAGAATTTTGCTTTTAGAGAGTTTGGTAACAAAGTACCTAAATCTTCTTGTTTTCTTTTTACAATATCACAAGTGTAAAAGTAAGTTTCTAACATGAAAGATCTATAGGTATAATCAAAGATGAGCCATGAAGAGCAGCTAGAGAGGAAGTATGCATTTACTACAAAATATTTACCACAAAGGAAATTTTAGTCATCATTAATCGTCCCTCAGTCTTAGCTCTTTAGTTTGAAAGAAAATTGTAAGATAACTTGTATTGAAAGTACTTGCAAGATAATCTTATTATTTAAAACCCACAGAACTAGACTGAAGATTAATAAGGAAATAGAAGACTTGACAAAATTATAAACAAACTAGACATAATGGACATTTACACTACACTACACTATGCAAGAGCAGAATATACATTCTTCTCAAGCACTTACAGAATATTCTCTAAAACAGTCTATATACTAAGCCATAAAACAAAATACAATACATTCAAAGAGGTTAAAATCACACGAAATATGTTCTTCAACAACAGAAGAATTAAACTATAAATCAATAACAGAAGAAAATCTGGGGGATTTACAAATGTATGTAAGTATAATTCCACATTTAAAAACAGCTAACGGGAAAAGAAGGAATAGGAGAAATTAGAAAGTATTTAAGATGTATGAAAATGCAAAAACAACATACCAAAGCACTGCTAAAGCAGTGCTCAGGGGTAGGATTTACAGCTATAAATGTCTATATTTAAAAGAACAATCTCAAATCAGTAATACAACCTCAGACTTCAACAAACTACAAAAGAAGAGAAACTAAATCCAAAGCCAAGAGAAGGCTACAAAGGAGACAACTGCAGACTGGAAATAAGGGAAATAGAAACTATAAAAGCCATACAGAAAAATCAATTAAACCAAAAACTGTTTCTTCAAAAAGATAAAGCAAAACCTTTAGCTAAAATGATGAACCAAAAAAAAAATAAAAAAGACTCAAATTACTAAAATCAGGAATGAAAGAAGAGATGTCATTTACAGACTTCACCAAGTAAAAGGAATATACAGCAATACTATGAACAACTGTAGGTCAACACTTAGATTAGATACCAACTAGATAACTTTGATGAAATGGACAAATTTCTAGAAAGACACAAAGTATTTAATACTAAAACTGACTCAAGATGAAAGAGAAAATGTGAACAGACCTAAAACAAGTAAAGGACTGAATTAGTAATGAAAAAACTTACCACAAAGAAAAGACCAGGCCATGACAGATTCACTGGTGAATTCTTCCAAGCTTTCAAAGAATTAATACCAATCCTTCAAAAACTCTTCCAAAAAACGGAAGGAACACTTCACAACTCATTCTATGAGGCCAGTATTACCCTGATACCAAAACCAGACAGAGGCATCAAAAGAAAGAAAAACTACAGACCAATATACCTTATGAATATAGATGCAAAAATCCTAAACAAAATGCTAGTAAACAGACTCCAACAACACATAAAAAAGATTACACGCCATGACCAAGCAGGACTTTTCTCAGGAATTTAAAGTTAATTTAACATCCAAAACCAACAATTTGATGTAACACCACATTAAAAGGATACAGAACAAATAATTTTAATAGAGGCAGAAAAAGTATTTTAGAAAATCCGACAGACTTTTATGATAAAAACACTTTAAAAAATTAGGAATAGAAGGAAACTTCCTCAATCTACCAAAATACATCTTTGAAAAGCCAACAGCAAATATCATACTTGATGATGGAAGACTGAATGCAGTTTCCCTAAGGTCAAAAACAAGACAAGGATATCCACCCTTGTCATTTCTATTTAACATTGTAGAAGAGGTTCTAATAAAGACAGAAAAGAAAAAGAAATAAAAGACACCAAGGCTGAAAAAGAAAAGTGAATCTCTTTTTATGTGCAGATGACATGATTTTGTATACAGAAAATCCTAAAAAATCTGGGGAAAAAATGAACAGTAGCAATTGGAATTTAATAAACAAATTCAAAAAAGTTTCAAAGTACAAGAGCATATGCAAAAGTCAATTTTATTTCTATACACGAGAAATGGACATTTTAAAGACAAAATTAAGAAAACAATTCCATTTAAAATATTATCAAAAAATGACAAAATTCTAGGGTATAAATTTAACAAGAGAAGCACTTGTACAATGAAAATGACACAACACTGAAAAAATTGAAAAATATTTAAATAAATGAAAAAAAATCCATGTTCATAGATTCAAAGATTTAAAACTGTTAAAATGGCAACAATCTATAAATTGACTTAGAGATTCAATGTCAGCCCTATAAAAATCCCAGCTGTCTTTGTGTACAAACTGACAGTTGGTCCTAAATCTATATTAAAATAAAAGAAACCCAAAACTGCCAAAACAAATCTTGAAACAGGATAAAAGTTGGAAGACCCACACTTCTCAATTTCAAAACTTACTTTAAAAGAAAAGTAATATGGTATAGCAGCAGTCCCCAACCTTTCTGGCACCAAAGGACTGGTTTCATGGAAGACAATTTTTCCACAGATGGGGGTGGGGGGATCATTTCAGGATGATTCAAGCACATTACATTTATCATTAGAATCATATAAGGTGCATACAACCTAGATCCCTTGCATGCACAGCTCACAATAGGGTTCAAACTCCTACCAGAATCTAATGCCACTGCTGATCTGAGAGGAGGCACAGCTCAGGTGGTAATGCTTGTTTAGCCACCACTCACCTCCTGGTCTATGGCCCAGATCCCAACAGGCCACAGACAGGTATCTGTCTGCCACCTAGAGGTTAGGAACTCCTGCAGTACAGCACTGGCATATAGATCAACGGAATGGGATTCAGAGTCCAGAAAAAAACTGATACATGAATGGTCAATTGACTTCAATAAGGGATCTAAGACAATTACATAGGAAAAGAATAGCCTTTTTAATAAATGGTGCTGAAACAACTGGATATCCACATAAAAAGAATGAAATTGGATCCCTACCTCAAAACATACAAATATTAACTCGAAATGAATTATAAACCTAAATGCAACAGCTAAAACTACAAAACTCTTACAAGAATACATATAAGTAAATTTTGATTTGTATTAGATCATGGTTTCTCAGATAAAACACCAAAAGCACAGTGACAAAAGAAAAAAAATGGAAAAATGTAACTTCATCAAAATTTAAAACTTCTGTGCTACAACCAATACCATCAAGAAAAGTATACTCACAAACTAGGAGAAAATATTTGCTATCATATATTAGGTAAGGGATTTGCATCCTGAACATATAAAGAACTCCTATAACTCAATGACAAGAAGGTTACACCCCATTTAAATATTAGGCATCAACTATTAATAAATAATAAAAGACCAAAAAGCCATTAAAAATGAGCAAAGGTTAAAAATACCTATTTCTCCAAGAAAGAGATACAAATAGCCAATACACACAAAATGATGCTTAATATCACTAGCTATTAAGATAAAGTAAATCCAAACTACAATGAGTACCACTTCAGCTGCACTAGAATGACTATAATCAAAGAACAGATAATATATTGAATTGGTAAAGATATGATCAAACTGGAACCTTCACACACTAGTGGAACGATAGCAGAATCTTTGAAGGTGCAGTCAAACTGGAAAACAGTGTGGCAGTCCTTCAAAAGATTAAGCACAGAATTATCATATGACCAGTAATTTCACTCCTAGCTATATATCTAGTGAAAAAGAAAATATGCCTACACAAAAGCTTGTACATGAAGTTTCAACACTATGAAATATTATTCATAATAAACTAAAAGTAGAAAACAACCCAAATCAACTGATAAATAAATACCGTATATCAATACAACAGACTATCATTTGGCAAGAAAAAGAAATAATACCAATACATGCTACAACATGGATGAATCTGAAAAATATTATAAGTGAAAGAAGCTAGCCACAGAAGACTATATATTATGTACATAGTCTGAAATTTGTATGAAATGTCTTGCATAGGCAGATCTACAGAGACAGAATATATATTAAAGGTTGTTTATGGACAGGTTGGAAGACTCTGGGGGAATGAGGAGCGACTATTGCTAATGGGTACAAAAGTGTTCCAAGATGGGTACAGAAATGTTCTGTGGTAGCGGTTGCAGAACCCTGTTAATAGACCAAGAAAACACTGTACAGTAAGTCCTCATTTAATATCATAAATCGGTTCTTAGAAACTGTGACTTTAAGCAACACGTTGTATAACAAATCAATTTTACCATACGTTTACTGATATAAGCAAGAGTTAAGTTCCTACAGCACATTTCTGGTCACAAAAACTTCATCAAACTTCTAAACAAATACTCAAAACACTTCTAATATTAAACATTCGAATAAATGTGCACTATACATACATTTAAGAAAGATTAATAAAAAGTAAGATAATTATTTACCCAGTTATCCCAGTTCAGGGTCACAAGTGGCCGAAGCCTGTTCCAGCAGCTCAGAAAAGAAGGCAGTATATGGCAAATGCACCTGACAGAAATAACTTAAGCAAACACTGAGAATGACCCTATGGTCTAAAAAGAATGTGTGTTCAGAGTTCCAGGCTAAGGAACCTGGGAATGGCCAAACTTCAAGATTCATTCCTTATCTATGAGGATAAGGACATCTGAACCCCTAGCCCATCTAGTGAAATCCAGGCCATACACGGAATCCAAGCCCTTTGTTTTGGGTTAAATGAGGGTTTCCAGGTGGATATTGCCAGAGGGAGGATGCTAAGTGAAAATGCTATGTAAACTGCATGCTTTTTCAAGTGGCTGTGGTTCTCCTGTCCAGCTCACCACTCTGTATGTAAGTTCCCTCAGTAAACCCTATGTCTCATTCTCTGGTTCCGCATCTCTTCTTCGGCCTCTCTAATATGGTGCTATGCATACTGAAGTCAACAGGGGTCCAGCACAACAGGCAGGAACCTGTCCCGGACAGGACACTATTCCATCACAGGTGCACTCATACACACACCTCCACATTACCTTACATTGCTACCACTTAGAAATGCCAATTCACTTCATGTGCACAGCTTTAGGATGTGGGAGGAAACAAGTACCCAAAAAAACCCCACAGAGACATGGGGAGAACATGCAAACTCTACAAAGACAGTAGCTCCAGCCGAGAATCAATTCTTTTCCTCATCACATTGTAAAAAATCAAAAACAAAATGAGATATTTGAAGACCTGCTGTATTGTACAATTTAAATGGGTGACTTACATGGTATGTGAATTATATCTTAATAATGGTGTTAAATGAGAAAAAGGCCAAAAAAAAGAAAATCCTTTTGACGCAATATTACACTGCAGAGTCTACAAATGAAACAAGCCTATATAAAAAAAAAAAGAGGCGGGGCGTGGTGCTCACGCCTGTAAGCCCAGCACTTTGGGAGGCCAAGATGGGCAGATCACTTGAGGTCAGGAGTTCGAAATCAATCTGGCCAACATGGTGAAACCTCATCTCTACTAAAAATACAAAAATTAGCCAGGCGTGGTGGCGCACACCTGTAGTCTCAGCTACTCAGGAGGCTGAGGCAGCAGAATCTTTGAATCCCAGTGCCAGAGGTTGCAGTGAGCTGAGATCACGCCACTGCACTTCAGCCTAGGCCACAGAGGAAGGCTTCATCTCAAAAAAAAGAAAAAAGTATATGTTTAGAAATGTTTTGTATAAAACACTCTTACCTCCAGTACTGATTTCTACTTCTGTAGAATCTCTTTCCAAACTCCCAGCACTGCTAACAATATTCATTAAATGGATTGCAGTCCAAGCAAAAGGCATGCGATATTTCCCAAGTCTTTGGCAAAACTGATCTGCTTGACTCTTCAGTTTCTCCAGTTTTTCCTTATTCTGCAAAACAGAGCTTTATACATTATATGATTACACTTGAAAGAAATCAATTAAAGGCTATTTCACACTACATAAAGGAACAGGATGAGAAGTCTCAATTCTCAGCAAAGATGAAAAAACAATCTGTACCTTACAGAGATCAAGAATTAGTGTAATATCTTAACCAGTGAACAAACTCAACACATTCTACAAATGTACATGCAGAGCAGGTCTTTGAAACTTCTGTTTGTGATTATGTTATTCTGGGGAGAAGAGAGCAAGTATCAAACATGTATTATGTATTGCAAGTATTATTTAAGGAAGGAAGCATAACTATGGTCTAGTCAGCAACTGGTAACTATAAAATATTCCAGGTTATAATTTGTTAAATTGTGTTACTCTATAAAAGATGGAAGCAGCTGAGCAAATTTAAAATAGTTCCTAACTTATAACAACCATGAGGTAATAAGAGTGGAGAAGCACAAATAGGCCAATGATAAATAAGCTCAGAGTTGTACCAAAAGAAGGAGAGTAAAAAGTTTTAGAAGACGACTAAACGCTGGAAAAAGACTAATGGTCCAAATATTTAATAGTACAAGCATGTCTGGAAGACATCTTGAGGCTGGCTCAACTTTTAGGCTACTCCTGAAACAAACATAAAGGTGTCCTGCAAATCAACACTTTAAGACTGAAAACCTATACCACTCTCATATACTCTTTGCAGATGGGATGCTGGTGAAGTATACACTAATGACAGTGTCCTACCTTGGGACTCAGGGCTAGAGAAAAAGGGAACAATAAATAGCACTATTTATTACTATCTCTATTATACCTCTAAAACACTTCTTGTTTTAAGTATACCTCAAGTATACTTAATTCTATCAGTTTACGTAAATATGTAAGTGAAGCGTGGAATAAGCTGCTAGTATATTTAAGAACACCATGTAACAGACCAAATTTAGTTTGTAAAATGACAACCTGGGGACAGCCAGAATACTATACTTCAACCATGAGTTCAGCCAGGTAATCAAGGATCAAGAAAAAAAATATGTGCTCAGATCTACAGAAAAAGCTCACTTCTTAATAATTTGCTATTCTTAATGATTTGCTATGATTAAGATGTTCTGAATCTTGAGAAAATAGCAAAACATTTTCTGGGATTGGGCAGCTTGCCCAGTATTCCTCAAGCATACTTATCCCAGAAGTTCCAGTATTCACTCATGTGTTCAAAGATCCAAAGATCACTTGTATTCTTGTAGCTAACCCAGAGTATCTGAAATTTATTATCAATTATTCAACAATTTTTTTGCTTTTATAAGTTTATACACATTCTAGAAACTGGGCTGGTGTGGTGGCTCACACCTGTAATTTCACCACTTTGGGAGGCTGAGGCAGGTGGATTACTTGAGTTCAGGAGTTCGAGACCAGCCTGGCCAATATGGTGAAAATACATCTCTACTAAAAATACAAAAAGTAGCTGGGTGTGGTGGTGCATGTCTGTAATCCTAGCTACTCAGGAGGCTGAGGCAGGAGAACAGCTTGAACCCAGGAGGCAGAGGTTGAAATAAGCCAAGATCACAGCAATGGACTCCAGCCTGGGCAATAAAGCAAGACTCCGTCTCAAAAGAAAAAAGAATCTAGAAATTAGCCATCTGATGGCAAAAAAAAAAAAAACTGTATTTTCTTTTTTTAAGACTATTATTTTATATTTTTACTCTATTCCTTAATAATCTGCAGTCAGATGGAAGCCAAGAATACTTCTATTTTGTTAGGAAAAGTTCTATCAATATCACTATTTTGTAAATAAAGAAAACCTTTCATTATTTAGGAGTTAAACTGAATCAATTTTCTCCACAAAGAAAAAAATTTAAAGAATCAGCTAGTTTCAAGACAGAGATTTTTTTTTCCTCTTTTTTTTTTTTGAGACAGAGTCTTGCTCTTGTCACCCAGGCTGAAGTACAATGGCATGATCTCAACTCACTACAACCTCCGCCTCCAGGGTTCAAGCAATTCTCTTGCCTCAGCCTCCTGAGAAGCTGGGATTACAGGCGCCTGCTACCACAGTTGGTTAATTTTTGTATTTTTAGTAAAGACAGAGTTTTACCATGTTGGTCAGGTTGGTCTCGAACTCTTGACCTCATGATCCACCCACCTCGGCCTGCCAAAGTGCTGGGATTACAGGAGTGAACCACTGTGCCCAGCCTAGAAGAGATTTTTAAAGAATACCACAGCATATGAAACAGTCTAGGTGATAAATGAAATAAAGAAGAAAGGAAGCTAGGAAGCGGGCCAACAGAAAAAAATATAGGTCTAGTAAAATTCTTTAATATGCTTTGTATAGTATTCTCCCAAATTACAACAGTAATAATGTGGGGGAAATGAGAAGCATTATATTCTACCTTGGTGGCATCTGCTTCTTTGAAAATCATATATGGTTCTGCACACTCTCCAATGTCTCCTTGCTGTAGGACTTTTTCTAGCTGTCAAAGGCAAAAAAGTTAAGATTCAGCTTTAAAAAGCCTGAAATTCAATGATGGTTCAATATACGAAAATCAATATAACACATTAACAGAATGACAGAAAAAATACATGACATCTCAATTGATGTAGAACAAACATTAGACAAAATTCAGTACCCTTTCATGGCAAAAACACTCAACAAACTAGTAATGCAAAGAAACTACCTCAACATAATAAAGGCTAACATCATACTTAACATTTAAAGACTGAAAGCTTTTCCTCTAAGATCATGAATGAGACAAAGATGCCCACTTTAGCTTCACCTGTTCAGCATAGTAATGGAAGCCCAAGCCTGAGAACTAAACAAGAAAAATAAGTAATTTAACTGAATTGGATAGGAAGAAGTAAATTTATGTCTTCAAATGCTATGATCTTTTATGTAAAAAAACTTTAAAGAGTCCACACCAAAAAAACTGTTAGAACTAGTAAATGAATTCAACAAAGTTACAGGATACAAAATCTGCATACTAACAATGAGGAATCCAAAAAGGAAATTTTTTTAAAAATTTCATTTATAGTACCATCAAAAAGAGTAAAATACTTACAAATAAACTTAACCAAGGATGTAAAGGATCTATACACACTGAAGACTACAAAGCATTGCTGAGAGAAATTAAAGTAGACACAAATAAATAAAAAGACACTCTGTGTTCATGGATTGAAACGATTTGCTATCATTAAGATGTCGACACTACCCAAAGCAATCTATAAGTTTAATGCAATCCCTATCAAAATCCAATGATTTTTTTTTGCAAAAATAGAAAAACCTATCCTAGAATTCATAGGGAAATCTCAAGAGACCCTGAATAATCAAAACAAATTTAGGGAAAAAGAACAAAGTTGAAAGTCTCATACTTCCTAATATGAAAAGTTATTTAAAAACTACAATAATCAAAACAGATATAAGACCTATATTTTCCTATTAGTTCTGTTTCACTGAAGAATTCTAATAAAGAATTTAAGAAAAATTAGGTAGCACCTACAGTGTATGTCCAATATTGTGTTAAAGAATATCAAGATGAAAAAAAAAAAAAGGTCAAATCTTTGTCCTTGAAAAGTTTACAATACTGACAGAAACTACAAAATAAACAAATATATTTAATATTATTCTCACCTTTATTACAAGAAAAACATCTTGGGAAGGATAAGTGATAGAAAAAATTGCTGATCTTGCCAGGGTGGTGATGGCAGCAGGTGGTACATGTGGACGTAACAATCCTTTCATTTGCTCAGAATTAAGGTCAAAATAAAAGTTTTCTGAAATCTAAAAAATATTAATATGTTAAATTTTAAAACATACATTTTACAGTACCTTTTCTATTTCTTAAATTAAAAGAAAGTTGCTTCTGCTACTATCTGCTTTTAGAATTCTTTCAATGAAACAATAAACTGTTTTCAATTACAGTAATTATAATAAGAAAACATTTAACTCATCCTAATAAATTAAATTTCTATTTTTTTAAAAAACATTCATGTTAATTCTCAAAAGAAATCATTACTTATTTATACACAGATTGTAGGATATTATACTACAATGTAAAGTTTATATTTCACTGAGACCAATCTTTACATACCTAAATCAAAGTTAAAGAAGTATACAACAAAATAAGAAAAAAATAATAGGAAAAAAAAAAGAAGTATAAAAGCTATTTGGGAATTAAACATTTTCTAAACAATCATATTCCAAATTCCTTTAATTTAAAATGTAACCTCTAATAAAGTATACAAAGAAATTATCATTGAGATGATGGATTCCAAATTGAGTTTTTTAAAAATTATATGAATAATATCTCAGCAGTTTCAAATTAGCAAATACAAGTTGCTAGAGCAGAATTCCATTAAAGAAATCCATAATGTGTCTTGTGTTGGCAGCAGAAGTCACTGAAGGCACTTCAAGTTTCCTTTTTCTTTTTTAATTTCAAATTGTTTTTAGTAGCGATGGAGGGGGGTCTCACTATGTTGCCCAGACTGGTCTTGAACTCCTGGCCTGAAGCAGTCCTCCCACTTTGGCCTGCCAAAGTCCTGTGATTACAGATGTGAGCCACAAGCACCCAGCCAGCACTTCAAGTTTCTACTATATATTAAGTCTTAGCATATTAAATTAAGAAATATTGTAAGATGATCTTCTGAAAAGCTAAATTTAATAAAGACATTATAGTAAAACTAAGACCATTAAAACAGAATATTTAAAACACACAAAAATGATCTTTTAGCTGGTGAGAATTTGAAAAACATGTCAATAAAAATTCACTGTCATTGTCCTTCATATCTTTATGTACTGCTTGCCTCAAGTGCTTTTCTCATATTGTCTTTTCTATTTCTTAAAGTTGCTTCTGCTATTTGCTTTTAGAATTATTTCAGTGAAACAATAACCTGTTTTCAATTACAGTAATTTATAAGAAAATATTTAACTAGTCCTAATAAATTAAATTTCTATTTCCTTTTTAAAAAGATCTATGTTTAATAATTCTCAAAAAAAATCAATCTCATAAAACAAAGAGGTTTCTGAAACCTATGATTATGACAAATGACTATGGTCAAATTATGTAATCTTACCTTTTTCTTTTCCTTGACATCATATAAAGCCAAACTCGCAAAAATGGGTTCAATTTCAATTTCAAACCTTTATGAAGAAAAAGGACAAAATAATTTAAAAATAAATCTAAAACACACAGTTGGAGAGAAATTGATTCCAAAACTAAATTACCACAATACCTGGCACTTTTCTACACCTGTGCCTTTGCCTATATTAGTACTTCTTTCCGAAATACACTCCTCTATGCATATCGCTCAAAGCCTTAAATCAACCTTATCTCCTCTATTTAATCCTAATTAATTTATCCAACTACAAATAAACTCAAATTGCCTAAAAGCCTAATGACATGTCCATTCTGAGGCACTAATCACTCTCTCACATGGTCATTTACACATGTAGGTATGTTCATTTTTAAATAAGTTTTAAAGATAAAAGCCTAATATTTTCTTTTTTGTCTATAACTTTTGGATTATAAATATTATAAAATTCAACACAGCAATCTTAGAAAACATATTACAATATTCAGAGGAAAATGGGAGCATCCAAAGAATCATAATTAACAGTTTAAAGCCTAATCCATCTAGACTTTATGCATAAATGTACTTGTTAAACGAATCTTTTTAAACGAAGAGTGTCACAGTATACATTATACTTTGTAGTCTGCTTTTCTAACTTAATATTTATGGACAAATTTCCATGCTATAAATATTATTCTTACCATCATTTTTAATGCTGGCATAGTATTTCCCATTGTATGAATATGGCAAAATTGTATACTTGAGATGTCTAATTCATTTCTAAGAACAATGACTTACATACAATAAACATCTAGTAAATATCTGTTGAATGAAATAATATATAATGTGAGATTAACTAAAACTCTAGAATAGAGGTTCTCAATCAAGGACAATTTTGCCCCAAAGGGAACATTTGGCAATACCTACATACATTTTTGGTTATCAAAACTACAGGAGTATTACTGTCCCATTTAGCAACTGGAAGTCACAGATGTGACTAAACATCCTACACTGTACAGGACAGTCCCTGACAACAAAGAACCATCTAGACAAAAATGTCAACAGTGCTGACGCTGTAATACCCTGCTCCACATTGCATATTTTTGTATTAAAAGAGAATTGAGGACCTTGTAGGAAACACACATTTACATTCGGGTGAGTGTTTAATAAAGGGCCATTTACAAGGATTTGGACAAGATTTTGAGAAAACAACTACAGAGTGCCATTCTCTGGGGCTAGCAAAAGCAAGAGTCATTACCAACCATAGACCTAAAAGAGAACATGGAAGTAATAACAAAAAACTAGAAAGGATAGCTACACCCAAGGTCCTTCACAGAAACTGACCTTGGAAAGAAAGAGGCAACAGATCTAAACGACTCAGCAGGGAAGGAGTTAGGGAAATGAACATCCCCTCTGATCTCACTCTCTTTTACCCTCTAACTTCCTGCTGCTACATCCCTTAGTAAAACCCAACTAGAAGTCAAATGAAAAGAGATCTTTGCGATCCTGTCTGCCTATATCAACTTCTACAAAACCTACTCTGCATGCTTTTGATACTGTTGGTCTATTTATTTGGCCAATCCAGTAAATAAGCAGTATCCCACTGGATTTTTCATAGGAATCTTTTCATGTATTCACTGTCCATTTGTATATCCCCTGATGGCCCATTTTTCTATTTGTTGTTTGACTCTTTCCTCATCAATATGTAGTTCCTTATGCATTCTGGAAATGAGCATATAGCCAAGTATTATGTGTTGGAAATTCCTTCTCCTTCTCTATAATTTATCTTCTTTTACATCTTTTGATGAACAAAAGTTGTCCATTTTAATGAAGTAAAATGTGTCAATGTTTTCTTCTAAGGGTAGTGCTTTCCGTGTTATATCAAAGAAATCTTGTTCTTTCTATGTCCCGAAATTATCTTCTAGAAACTTTACCATTTTGTCTTTCACATTTATATCAATCTGTAAAAAAAAATTTTGTGTATGATGTGAGGTAGTGGTCAAGTTTCCTATTTTCATATAGATACGTGTGTGTCTGTGTATGTATATATATATAATATATATATTATATATATTATATATATATATGAGAAACACATATATAGAGAGACAGACACAAAGAGAGAAAAGCAGGGAGGAGAAATAGATATCCAACTGTCCCGCCAATTTACTGAAAGGATTACCCCTTCCATACTATAAAAAATGTTCACTGTTATTACAAATCAAAAATGCATAAATACATGGGTCTTTTTTTAGCTCATTATTTTTTTAGTTGATGTAATAAATGTTTGATCAATGAAGTTTACATATTATCAACAGCATTCATTTGGCCAAACATCTACATGTTTGTAGAATCCTACTGTATATAAGGTAGGAATATATCAAGTACAGACTTTTCTAGCTCTTTCATCTATTCCAGTGCTCTAGTTATCTAATCATGTACAAATACTATACTGTCTTAATTACATAGTTTCATACTAGTCTTGATATCTGGTTGGATTTTTTTAATAAAGTTCTTCAAAACTGTCCTGCCTCTTTTGGCCCTTTGCATTTTCAAATAAATATTAGATTCAGCTAAAAAGAAACAAAAGCAGATCAAAGGTAAATGAAATGCTAATTTACTTTTTCAGAAAATTAGGGTCCAAGGTGGGAGAATCGCTTGGGGCCAGGAGTTCAAAACCAGCCTGGGAAACTGACCAAGATCCCATTTATAATTTTTTTTTAATTTTTTAAAAGAAAGAAAATTAGTATCCCAATGTATAATTTAGTGCCATAAAATTTCTGTATAATAACTTTATAATACTTTTTTTTTTGAGACAGAGTCTGGTTCTGTCGCCCAGGCTAGAGGGCAGTGGTGCGGTCTCGGCTCACTGCAACCTCTGCCTCCCAGGTTCAAGCGATTCTCCTGCCTCAGCCTCCCAAGTAGCTGCGATTACAGGCATGCGCCACCATGCCCAGCTAATTTTTGTATTTTTAGTAGAGACAGGGTTTCACGACGTTGGCCAGGCTGGTCTCAAACTCCTGATCTCAGGTGATCCACCCATCTTGGCCTCCCAAAGTGCTGGGATTACAGGTATGAGCCACTGCACCCAGCCAATAACTTTATAATATTCTTAAACAGCATTTAAAGATCCATATTATTACTATGATGAACAAAGGGTGGTACTCCAGAGAAAATAAACTAAAGAAACCAACACAAATCCAGTGTGCTCCACCTTAAGTAGATAAGAATTTATAAATTCGACAAGAATTTATAAATTAGATATATTTGATTTTTTTGTTTCAAAAGGTTCTTCCATTACAGAGATTGCCAAAAATGTATATGTAGAGTTTCTCCTTAAAAAAAAAAAAGTATATTCCTCACGCATTCAGTACACAACATTAGTAACTTAAAAAAAAATGAATGCCACATTATTTCTATACTATCAAACATAAGCATGTTTCAAGAAATGCTACTTGAGGACCAGCAATACTCAATGGCGACTATACTGCAAAAAGGTATTTTTTATTCACTATAAATGTACCACTCTACATATTCACTTATTTAAAATGTTAAGAATACCAAAAACAATGAAAGAAAAAACAGTTTTTAATCACCAAAGGCCTATCGTAAAACATTACTAATAAGATATGACTTATTTGTTAGGCTTTTTAAAAATTAAGTGTGTGTATTTGTTCCCTTTAAAAGTAATTTATTTGATTCTGATCGCAAAATACAGGGAAAGAGCAAGGGCAACGCCTATAACAACCTCTTGGTTGTGTATGTTCTCAGTCTATGCGTCTATAAATAACCTTTGCACAACAGTAAACTCATGCTGTCCCCCAAACGTTGTTTCACATTCTAACATCTTCAGAGTATAGTATATGACCAAGTGGGAAGTTAAAACAGATGTCTATTCACAAGGTAGAGTTCCCCTTCACACAGTGTTCCAGCTCCCTTTTGCCACTACTGAAACCAAAGTAGCTGGCTGTTTTCATTATTGATCTTCTAAAATTCTTTCATGAACAAGTAGGTCATAGACAAATTATGTCTGCACAATTCTTAGAGTGGCTTAAAGTAACCTTATAGAAACACAGTGACTAAGGTCTGTTCCTTGACCCCAGCTTCCTAAGTCCCAGGCTGCCTGTGGCACCTGGACTGCCTCTCCTGGGTCTCCAACATCCCAGGGCAGCAATGAAGGAAAGGCAGGCGAGGCAAAGGATGAGGAATAAACAGTCTTTACTGGGCTCAGAGGAGGAGTCCATGGGTCTTGAGAGCCTCTGTGTTGTCAATTTTCTTCTTCATATTCTTTTTGGTCTGTTTCTGCAGCCTCATGAGCTGTCTTTTCTTCCAATAGTACATCTTAGCCTTCTCCTTCCTCTTCTGCTCCCTCTTCTCCTCCAGGGTGGCTGTCACTGCCTGGTACTCCCAGCCAACATCATGAGCCAGGCGCCCCAGGTAGGCAAACTTTCTCACAGGCTTCAGGTGCACAACCTTGAGGGCAGCAGGAACCACCATCCACTTTTTCTTGTCATAGGAGAGTGGGATCCCATCAAACATCTTGAGGTGGTCCAAAATAGCCTGGCCTCACTTGATCTTGTGGGGCAGCAAGCTTCACATGGTCCACCAAAAGAGGTGGCTGGGGGATTGGAAATGGTAGAGACCTCAGAAAGGATTGGTGTTCATCTACTTGCAGAGGAAGGCCAGGTACTTTAACTTGTTTCTGTAGAAATTGCCAGAAATGTTGATGTCCTCGCAACACATGATCATCACCTTCCAGCCCAGCAGTACCTGCTTGACCACAATGGCCACTGGGCAACCCAGGAGATGGCCTTGACCTCAAGCACCAGGACCTTCCCCCTCCCAACTTTGGTAGCCACCTGGGAAAGGCTAAATTGGGTGTGTTTTCACATTTGCTTACACACAATTATAATACAGTTTTGAACATTTTATCAGTATGTGTTGACTCTCTGTTCTGACTTAAAGTCAATTTTGTAAGAAAATATTGTTCCCTCAGCTTTCATTTGGTTAATATTTGTCATTAAATCTTAATATATATTTTTACTTTCAACCTTTCTGGGTGCTTATGTTTTACATGGATTAAGTCTGTTGTTTAATAAGACATGTAACTGGATTTTTTTAATGCAGTCCAATAATCTGCCTATTAAATGGATAGTTTAGTCCATCTATACTTATTCTCAACACTTATATTTGGATTCATTTCTAGCAGCTTTCTAAGTGTTTTTCCATTCTTGTCTTCTTTCTTTTGGATTGACTTACAGCTCTACTTTCAAGCCAGTTTTGCTCGTTTGCCTATAATTTACATTTCTATTTTTTAATGGTTACTCAAGAACTTTTAAAGTACATAGTAAAGTTTTAAAATATAATATTAATCAACATATTTATTATTCTCCCAAACAATAAGATCTTGGAATGCTTTAACCCTAATTAATAAGATCTTGGAACGCTTTAACCCTAATTAATTATTTTATTCTCATAAACCAGACTCTATTGCAGTAAACACAGGTTTATCCTTATGTTTTCCATTTCTTTCTTTGTTCATCATTCCTTCTTCCACCTAAAATCTTTCTTCCAGAAGTACTTCCTTTAGAAGTTACATTTTAATGATAAAATGTTGTTAGAAAACACTAACAATTTTTATCAGTATAAAAAGTTATTTACCTCATCATTTGCAGATTTCCAAAAATGAACACAAATTCTTTGCAGATCCTTCCATTAAGAAAAGTCTATTTCTCCATATCTTGAATTCAGGCTAGCCTTGTGATTTGTTTTGATCAATAAATGATATGCTGTAAGAGTTCTAATCCAAGGCGACAAAAGATCTTACAGCTTCCACTCTCCTTTTTCTGGAAACCCTTCCACCATTATAGGAACAAGCCCAGGTCAGCCCACTGGATAATGGGAAAAGCATAGCTACTTTCCCAGTTGACATTAAGCCAACTGCCAAATATATAGATGAGAGACTACTAGACCAACCTGCCTGCCAACTACCAGACATGCACGAGTCCTTTATAGATCATCCAGTCCCAGCCACATTGGCCCAAACTACAAGAACTACCCAGATAACCCACAGAATCATGAGAAATACCTAACATTTGTTGTTTTAAAACATTACAACTTAAGATGGTTTACAGTGCAGCAAAAACTAACTGCTTCAAGAATGTGTCTGTTGAAAGATAATTTTACTGGATATAAATAAATAACTGTTTGTGGTCAACAGTTATTTTCTCTTAACACTGAAGATAACATTCAATGTCTCTGGCTTCCATTGCTGCTGTGATAAACCAGCTGTTAGGCTAATTGTAATTTCTTTGCATAGGATCTCTTTTTCTCTCTGGCTGCTTTTACTATAGTTTCTTGGTTTTTGTATTCTGTATTTTTACTATGTTTAGTCTGGATATGAATTTCTTTTATTCTTCCTAGATCCTACTAGACATCCAGAATTGAGAGTTACTACTATGTTTCATAAATTCTGGGGTTTTTTTTGTTTCGTTTTGTTTCATAAATTCTGAACTCTTCAATAACTGTTTCCTTCTTCCCCAAGTTATCTCCATTCAAGAACTCAAATTAGACTTTTTGTTGATATTACTTTCATATCTTCCACATATTTACATCTTTGTGTACATTTTGTATAAATTTGTTCAGTTTTATCATCAAGATTACTTATTCAGTCTTTAGTTTTATCTAATCTATGTTAAGCCCACCTAAATGGATCTATAATTTCAATTATAAAATCTTGAAAAAGATCAAATGAACCTTTTTAAAATCTTCCTGGTCAATTCTGAGGGTCTCTTGTGCCTTTAAAATATTTTTAAATAATTATTTACTTAAATATATTTAAAGTACTTATATTCTAAATCTGATTGGTAGTCCTTTTCAGGTCTGCAGTTTGTTTTGCCATGTTTGTTGATTTATGACTGGAACTGCAACTTTACCTGTAGAAATATTTTGAGACCTAGATTTTTAAAGTTAATTCCTCTAAAAACAATTAGTTGATGTATGCTTCTGCCAGGTACCTATGGCCACTGCAAATCTACAACCACTTTAAACTAAACTTTTGGAATTTTTTGAGCCACATGTATAGTAGGTAAGCTTACGGCTGGGAATTCTCAGAGTTTTCTCTCTTTTTACTTTTTCCTGTTTCCTACCTGATATTTCCCTGCCACAGCCAAAGTTGCAGCAGACAAATATCACCACCACTTCTAATATTACTCTCATGAAATCTGATGTTAGGGATTTATGCAGGAGTGTAAATAATGAGCATATCAATCTCTACTAATCTTTCTAAATCATGGTTTCCTCATTTTTAAAATGAACAAAATAATATCTGCCTTATAGAATTACTCTGAAGACAGCATGAAATAAGAAAAAGCACTTTGTAAAGCAGAATGTAAGTATAAGATATATCACCTCAATGTTAGCAGAAGTCAGATATAACTTTTTTAAAGAAGATAAAAATATGTATTTCAAAATCTTCAAAAATCAAAGCCTATCTGTCTTCAGAGAATTACTCTGAAGACAGCATAAAATAAGGGAAAGCACTTTGTAAAGCAGAATGTAAATATAAGATATATCACCTCAATGATGTTAGCAGAAATTAGACCTAACTTTTTTAAAGAAGGAAAAAAATACAGATTTCAAAATCCTCAAAAATCAAAGCCTACTGTAAAATCAACTTGTTGATTTTATATTTGTTACACAGCAGGCTTAGCTTCATATATATGTTAGGCTTAGAACAGTAGGATTAGCTTCATACATAGGTTTGAATACTGAATAGCCCTTAAAATGATATACTGAATTTAAAAGCTGCCTTTATGTTTGTTACACGGTAGGCTTAGCTTCACATATATGTCAGGCTTAGCACAGTAGGCTCAGCTCCATATATACGTTTGCATGCTGGATAGCATTTAAAATGACATATAGAAGAATATTTCTCAAAAGGACACAAATGCAACTATAAAATCTACTCAGATTTTGTTACACAAGTACTAAAATCTTACCCTGGAAAATAAAAGTTGTAAGTAAAAGACATAAATACTCACTTGAGCGATAAGCATTTTACAAGAAGTCTTTGACCAAAATGTTCTTTGGGTACGTCAGGAACACTAAGCCGTTCTATTGGTTCTTCCTACAAATTGACAAGCAACACCAAAATGAATAGGCTTCTCATATTCCAACCCTTTCATTTTATTAAGAACTTACTTTACTAATCTAATACTTTTAATCTGTACAATAGAACATAGAAAAGAATGATCTATCTACAGACAGAAGTTACTCTGACCAGGCACAGTGGCTCATGCCTGTAATCCCAGCACTTTGGGAGGCCAAGGTGGGCAGATCATCGGAGGTCGGGAGTTTGAGACCAGCCTGACCAACATGGAGAAACCCTGTTTCTACTAAAAACACAAAATTAGCTGGGCATGGTGATGCATGCCTGTAATCCCAGCAACTTGGGAGGCTGATGCAGGAGAATCACTTGAACCCAGGAGGCAGAGGTTGACGTAGGCCCAGATCACGCCATTGCACTCCAGCCTGGCCAACAAGAGTGAAACTTGGTCTCAAAAAAATAAAATAAAATAAAAATAAATTTACTAGTATAAAATGTATTCATTTATAAAAATTACAGCTATGTTTCAGTTGCTATATCCTCTACATTATTGTAATAAATACTACATACTAATCATAATCCCAAAAGATCGATTTTAATAATCACTTGCTTCTTTATATGCAAACATCTATACCTCATCTGGTGATGGATGCAAAGCAAAAAGTTCTTTGTGACGGTTTGATTTCCTTTGGTCATCATTCTGACGGTCTATTTCTTCATTTGGAGTTCGATCAAGTAAATTGGGAAGCAAAGCATCAGGAAGTGAATTTTTCAAGTCAAAGATACTACAGGCCCAGCTACCCCTTGGGGTATCATCTATTGACATTGAACGTCTTTTAAGATCATCCTGTCATGCAAAACATTAAATATGAATATATTAATTAACAAATAAATTAACAACTATTTTTAAATAACTTATTACAGTTATTTAAGAATAAAAGTATTACTTGGTCATCCTGGTAGTTGCTGCCATCTGGAGCTTCATCAGATTCAAAGACCTGTTTTGGTAAACCTTTTTGCCTTTCTTTCTGTTTATCTAATGTATTGGGATTAAATCCTGTTCCCAATTTATGATATCTATTAAAGAAAAAAAGTTAAGTAAATATCAACTATCAAACTTTGGAATGTTTTCACTTTTTGGGCATCATTATGTAAATAAGCCAAGTGTTCTCTGTATTATTCATGTAACAGGAATCTATTCTAGCAGTTTAGGTTAAAGAAAATTTCCATTCTGTGTTCCCTTAACCTAACTAGGGAGTTTGAGGTTTCCAAAAGCAAATATATTTTCCTTCTTTCCATGACAATCATGTGTATACAAATTAAGCTGCACTTTCAATTCAGAGAATTGGTCAGTAAAAAGAAAACTTGGGAAGCTAGTAACTAAAGTTAAAGAATAAAATGAGAAAATAGAAAATATACATTGAATTAAGAATAATATAAAATTTAAAAGGTTAAATACGCCAGGTGCGGTGGCTCACATCTGTAATTCTGACACTTTGGGAGGCCGAGGTCAGACGTTCAAGACCAGCCTGGCCAACATGGTGAAACCCCATCTCTACTAAAACAAAAAAATTAGCTCGGCATGGTGGCACACGCCTGTAATCCCAGCTACTCAGGAGGCTGAGGCATCAAAATTGCTTGAACCCGGGAGGCGGAGGTTGCAGTGAGCCGAGATTATGCCACTGCACTCTAGCCAGAGCGATAGTGCGAAACTCCATCTCAAAAAAAAGGTTAAATATATACATACAAAGTACTGAATCTTAAAATTTCAAATAGCCAAGAAATTTTTGCAACATCTCATTATCTATAAAAGATCTTAACCTAAAGCCACAGACTTGTAAAATGAAAAACAGCAAAATCTACACCATCACTGTGTATATATGCATATTACTTAATTAACATTACATATATACACACAGTTAGCTAAAAACAACTCTTAAATTAGTGGACCCTTCTTTCTTAACAATCCAATAACAACCTAATACCCAAGAACATCAAATATGAGCTGATCAAAGAGCAATTATCGTTCAGGATTCAACACTTCATAGAGCCAAACTAAAGGAATATTTTAGTTGAAGCAAAACAATAATATTCACAAGAAGATGGTATGGTTCTTGCTATCACTCAATTCATGAGATAGTAAAGAATCACATTTGATATGAATTACTCACATCCAGTCTTGTTGCTAAAGCTATTAAAATAGCAATTATATGGTATTAACCATCACAGCATAATCACAAAAGAAAGTATTTTTCTCTGAAAGAACTAAAGATACTTAATATAGTATAACATGAAAGCTATTACTTAGAAGCAGATATCTTAATTTTTAATGGAATGTTTCAAATGCCTTAATTTGTAAGGCTTCACACGTAAGCTGCTCTGATAAATCAGAATACTACTGAATTCAAGAAAGCGAAGAATGATTCATGATCAATACCCTCTTCTATATTATCATCCTGTCCTCTAGTCAGTTGCTATGATAAGGCTCTAATAATTACCCATCCAACCACACACACATCACCATTTTTCTGACTCTCTCACTTACTGTTCCAGCCACACTGTCCTCTTTACTGTCTCTGTTCCTTGAACACTTCTAGCATGCTTTCAATATGAAGCCTCTGCGTGTATTGCTCTTCCTTCTGCCTAATAACATTCTTCCCCCAGACATTCACAGGGCTCACTTCCTTCAGGTCTCTGCTCAAAATCACCTTATCAGTAAGGCTTCCTCTGATTAACTACATAAAACAGAAGGCTGAGCATGGTGGCTCACATCTGTAATCCCAACGCTTGGGGAGGGATGAGGTAGAAGGATGGCTTGAGGCCAGGAATTCCAGGTTACAATGAGGTATGACTGTCCTGCTGCACTCCAGCCAAGGCAACAGAGACCTTGCCCCAAGTAAATAACTAAATAGAAACCAAAATAAATTATAAAATAGAAATATATGTCCTTCTCTTGGCCCTCTCTATCCACTTCACCCTACTTTTTTCTCCACTTGACTCACCTAGATCATTATCTATTCTATATTTATCTGTGTCAGTTTATTGTCTATTGACAATCTCATCTCCCACTAGAATACAGGAAGAGAGTTGGTTTTGTTCACTGCTGTATCATCAGTCGTCAGTATAGTGCCTGGTACGTATGAGTCTCTCAATAAACATTTACTGAACAAATAAATAAGTGAAGTACTTTCATGTCCCTTTACTATTCTGTGCTAAATCATGGAAGAATTTTGTGGCTTCATCTTACAGCTATTTCACTTTTCAGCAACATCCATACTGCCATTAAGCCCATCTGCTGAGTTTGTAAGATTTCTTCACTAATCAAAATTTTAATTTCCAAAGGTAACTAATTGATTTTTATATGGTTAAAATATCCTTTCACAATTCTCATGTACATTATTCTCATGTACATAAGTATATTCATTATACTTAAAGGTCTTAATCTATGTTCTATAACTATTTCCTAAATTATTAGTACTTCTATTTGTAGTTGGATAACTCTCTTTCAAGTGTATTGGCTTGCATCAGATACTTGGCAATTTCAGGTTCTATCTTAATTTTTTAATTTGTATCCCCCACATCTGTCTTAAACTACTGTATCTGCTTACCCCGGCCAATATCCAGTGGTTGTAGGGAAAGGGCAGATCACGCCACCAGGCAAAGTATGCCAGTATCGAGTTTTCTGGGTATGAGGATTCCTTCTTCCTCCAAGGTGTGTTCACCCTGGGCACTAACCTATCAGCCTAAGCCTCCACAATTACTGCTCCAAAAGAAAAAAAGGCAGATATCTCTGCTGCCACTGTGCACACATAGTAGAAGAGGTTTCAAGGTAACCGCATGTCCAATATTTACCAAGTCTCCCTTTCCACTGCCTGTATTCACTGGTTCTGAGCTTAAGGCCCTACTGAAGCTCTTGTACATATCTTCTTAGATTATTCTGGACTATGGTTTTCTCTTACACTCCAATCACATCTATCTTCTTTCTTTCTTTCTTTCAGAGATACCTCATAATTTCTAGTTCACCAAAAGTACTCCCTTTGGTCTTCCACTTATTAGTGCATATAATGTATAATATCTAGTATAACAGAAAAAAATAAGAGCTTTAGAATCTGATGCTCCTACGTTCCAATCCTGACTACCTTATTTATTGGTTTGTAGGACCTCATAGAAGTTACTTAACTACTCTGAGCCCAAGCTACCTTATCTGTTAAAACCTTAAATGAGATGAGTGCAAAGTGCCCAGTAAAATGCCCAGCACATAATAAACCCATAAATGTTAATTCTCTTATCCTCTTGCCTAAACCAAGGTTAACAACCCTATGCTTAGAATTAAGTGGGAGATTTCCATGATTCTGAGGTCAATATATTTTATAACTAACCTTTTTATTAAGATTTCTGATTATAGGTTTCTAACATATATGCTCAGAGGTAAAGACTTTTGAATTATCTGACAGAGGAACAGTATTCTTCAGTAATGTCTAAAATCTGGCTAGCAGAATACTTATCAAAATTGTAAATTCATAAAAACAGCTCTTTTATATAAAGAGCAGCAGACTGTGCTTTTATTAGGTCACACTGAAACTAAAAAGCATGTCAGCATTATAGTGATATTTAGCACAATGTTAAGCTTAGTGAAATAAGATAGCAGCCATGAGGACAAAACAATAAGCAATGGATATATCACTTTTGCTAGTGCTATTTTGCATAGATTATTTCATGTGTAAAAACTATAATGTCTTAACAGAATTTTCCACTACTTCAATCATATCTCCTTAAGAAAAATAAGGTTAAGAAGCTTCAGTATGAAGACCCTTCTCCATTATGCAAATTAGCAAAGGATTATTGTATAAATTAATTTTATTACTTTTATTGTACTTCTTTTATTTTTTGAGACGTAGTCTCGCTCTGCTGCCCAGGCTGGAGTGCAGTGGGGCCATCTTGGCTCACTGCAACCTCTGCCTCCCAGGTTCAAGTGATTCTTCTGCCTCAGCCTCCCAAGTAGCTAGGATTACAGGCACGTACCACCATGCGCAGCTAATTTTTGTATTTTCAATAGAGACAAGGTCTCACCATATTGGCCAGGCTGGTCTCGAACTCCTGACCTCAGGTGATCTACCTGCCTCCGCCTCCCAAAGTGCTGGGATTACAGGTGTGAGCCACCACGCCCAGCCTGTACATCTTAATATGACTTACTATTCCATGGTTTATTAGGAAAATAAATTTTGGCTAGAATAAAACATTATTTTTTACAAATATTTACCTAATCAGATGTAGAGGTCAAAGACCTATAAATATTAGCTAGAAACAGCAGAGACCTTTCAAATAGCTTGGTCTGTAAAACAGCCTATTAATTTTAGCTTAGCTATTTAAGTTTCACTAAACCGGATTCTTTTTGAGAAATACAAATAATTCATTAATATCTACCCATTATTTCCTAAAAGAATTAGACTACAAAATTATTATTATACACTGTTAGTTCTTAATGATTTATAATAATATAAAAATACTACTTTCCCATGAATTATATTTTATAAAGAAAGTAAGTAAAAGTAACTGCAGAATTCCTAAGGAGTAAATATCTATATACAAAGGTTCTTCTGTTTCTTCAGCTATTTTGTTTAAATAAATTTTCACATCTCATAATTACTACGATCTGCCTTAATCCATTTACTAATCTTACTCAGCATTTGTAATGTTGTAATAAATACATAACTTACTTTCTGATGACAATTGCCCAGTCTTCTGTATAACTTCTTATACAGTCTCTAACATGTGGATCCATTTCACTATTTTAAAAAAGAACATGTATTTATAACTTAGACAGGACAGCACTGATGTTCATTAATTTGGTTGCTACAATTGTTCAAGTAACAAGAAATGATGACGCTACGAGAAATAGGCTCTAAATAAAATAACAGAAGGTAGCCTTTCTATAGTTACTCTAAAGCCAAAAACAGGTCAATGTCTCCTTACCTTTCTTCAGGTACGGCTGAAACAAGAGTTCTGCAGTCCCGAGGACTATAAACAACTTCAATATCATCTGGAGGAAATTCAATCAAATCCCGTAAAGGCCCAGAATCCACAGCCAAAGGATGAGTAATGAGGTAATCTTCCAAATCCACTGGATCTACTGCTTCAGTAAGGGGCACCTTTGTAAAACAGTGGGATAAGAGATGGGTAGAAAATAAGAGGTGAATGTAAGGACTTTAAAACTTAAGGTAAATAACTTATTATTTTTTTAAATATAATAAGCTTTTAATCTAGTTCTTTATAAAATTTTAACAGATATTCAACTAGATGCACTAAAGAAAACATAAAGTGTTAGCCTTCTTACATTCCTTGATGTTTTGGGTCATACTCTCTTTAACATTCTTGCTGACACTTTGCCCATAACTCTCACATAAATACACTAGTAAGAATTAACAGTTTTACTCTACTTTATAGTTTACAAAGTATTCACTGGAAGGATTCTTTTTGCTTTTTTATATCCTTGGATATATTTTTTTTAAAAAAGTAAGTTGCTACATTTCTAAACGGTGCTCTTACTTTATTTCTTGTTTCAGTTGATTTTATTCTAGCAAAAACATATAATCAGGCTGGAGTAGGTTTAAAAAATGGCCCTCTAAAAATTCTCCATATCCTAACACGTCGGCCCTGTACATGTTACGTTGCATGGAAAAAAATAAATAAAATTTAAAAACAGTTTTTGCAGATGTTATTATGGATCTTAAAACAGAACTATTATCCTGGATTATCCAGGTGGTTTCTAAATGCAATCAAATATATCCTCATGAGGAGACAGAGGGAGATTTAGGCTATATACAGAAAAAAAAAGGTTGTATAAAGATGGAAAAAGAGAGAGATTTGAATATTCTGGCCTTAAAGATAGAGGTGATGTGACCACAAGTCAAGGAATGCCAAAGCCATCAGAATTTGGAAGAGACAAGGAACTGATACTCCACTAAAACATCCAAAGAAAGCACGGCCCTGCCAAAATCTTGCTTTAGTCCAGTGATACTGATTTCAGACTTCTGGCCTCTAGCACTATGAGAGAAAAAATTTCTTTTGTTTTAAGCCACCCAGTTTGCAGTACTTTGTTACAGTAGCCATAGGAAAGGAATACTCAGGCCCTATTAAAGCTATCCCTAAACAATAATAAAAGACTGGTAGCATTCTTTAGCCAAGTTTTTAATAAGATACTTTTTAATAATATACCATACTTCCTATCTAGTTCAAGAAAGAAAAAAATATTCTAACAAACCTATGAAGGATATATAACAAACATGCAGTTGTAGAAGAATGAAAATAAGAACATATTATTTCTCAGGATATTCATGTGGAATGAAAACACTGAAACCTGCCTCTGTGCAGGTATACACTATTAAATAGAAGGTGCTTTAATCTATGCTTCTTTGGACTGAACTTTTTTTTTTTTTTTGAGACAGGGTCTTCCTCTGTCACCCAGGCTGGAAGTGTAGTAGTGCAATTTCAGCTCACTGCAACCTTCGCTTCCTGGGCTCAAGGGATTCTCCCACCTCAGCCTCCCAAGTAGCTGGGATTACAGGTGTGAGCCACCATGCCCGGCTAATTTTTTTTTTTTAAGACAGGGTTTCACCATGTTGGTCAGGCTGGTCTTGAACTCCCGACCTCAGGTGATCCCGCCTTGGCCTCTAAAGTGCTTGGATTTCAGGCGTGAGCCACCACACCCGGCCTTTTTTTTTTTTTTAATGTAGAGACAGGGTCTCACCATGTTGCCGAGGCTAATCTTGAACTCCTGAGCTCCAGCAGTCTGCCTGCCTCGGCTTCCCAAAGTGCTGGGATTACAGGCATGAGCCACGGTGCCCAGCCTGGACCGAACATTTTAAAGATATTGAGTAAGATAATAAATAACACATCTTAAACACTCAAAAGATGGTAGTTATTTATCATTATCAGTATATGCTATCTCATTTAAACCTCCCCCAAACCCTGTAAGTTATATATAATTACTATTTCAATTCTACAAATAAAGGCGTTTGTGCCCAAAAAGGTTAACCAACACTTGAAAATAAAATAGCCACAAAATGGTAGGGCAGAAATTTGAAATGGGGTTTTCAAGCCCTAAAATTTTTTCTACAATTTTTACTCATAAACATTCTATCTCACCTAACCTATTAAATACAAATTACGCTATGATGTTGTTTTTAACAGAGAAAAAGAAAATACTCCAAAAGGAAAAGAAAAATCTTCTTTAACCATTGTTACTAGAACTGGATATCCATATTTAAAAAATAAACCCCAATCTTTGTATCACAACATATACAAAAATTAAATTGAGATGGATCACAGACACAAACATACATGCTAAAAGTATAAAGCTACTTGAAGAAAACACAGCAGAATGTCTTTACAGTTTGGGAGTAGGCCAAGTTTTCTTAGACATGAAAAAAGAATGATCATAAAAGAAAAATTGGATTCATTAAGAGACACTGTTAAGAAAATGATTAGGAGTTTGAGACCAGCCTGGCCAACATGGTGAAACCTCATCTGTACTAAAAATACAAACAAACAACAAAAAAAAATTAGCCGAGAGTGGTGGCGGACAGCTGCAAACCCAGCTACTCTGGAGGCTGAGGCAGGAAAAACGCTTGAACCTGGGAGGCGGAGTTTGCAGCTAGCTGAGATCACTCCATTGCACTCCACCCTGGGCAACAGCAGCAAGACTCCAACTCGGGGAAAAAAAAAAAAAAGAAAAGAAAGAAAATGATTAACAAGCCACACTAAAATATTTCAAAGCTTATTTGATAAAGGACTAGCACTTGGAATATATAAAGAAGTCCTATATCTCAATAATTTTTTAAAGCCATACCCTCAAATAAATGGGAAAAAATTAAGCACATAAAAAAAGTGCTCAAACATCAAAAGTCACTAGGGGGTACTTTCACTTCTGAGAAGATGAAATAGGACTTTATTCTTTCGACTAAGTACAACAGCCTAGATACTACATAGAAAACAAAAGAAGATTAAGAAAAAGGCTGACTGGCAGGGACATCAGAACCCAAGGAAAGGCATGACAGTGAGTTACTTCAAAATTTCTTTTTACCTTATACATTCCAGACTTAGAACTAGAAAAGCCCACAACGCACAAACACCAAGGCGCACTGGGGGGCGTGGGGGCAGGGGGACCAAGGGGTAGGGAGCCTGTTTTCCCCAGCCAAAAGATCAAGAAAGAAGCAGCCTGACAAAACAAAAAACAATTAGGCTATAACTGCTCAAAGGCCAAGTGGGGAGCTAGATTTCTACCCTCACCAAGCTGTAACAAGGCATCCCAACTCTCTCCACCAGGGAGAGTTGGACTTCTCTGAGAAGTCCAAGTAGGGAGTTGGGATTTTCATATCTATTAAGCAATAATGATTCTCTTACTCCCATAGTGTCCATAGAGACCACTAAGGGAATCTGTTTATCAACTCATATCAAGCAGCAGCATGGCTCATCTTTCCTTTGTCATTTGGGCAGTGTCAGAGAATGTCTAGTGGAGAGTAAGAACTTCCACCAATGCCTAGTGTGTCAAGGCCACACACCCCTGGGTGTCAGTGGAGGCCGTGTGAGGAATAGTCAGGAGCACTACAGCGCTTCCTAGCTAAACAGTGTGAGCTGTGGTCCAGTAGAAATGGGAACTCTCCCTCCTGCTCAACAGTTAATTAATGAGGAGTCCTTCCCCTCCTTGTATACCAAAAAAAGACAAATAAGAAATCTGAAGTTCTACTCCAACTGTCCAAAACAAAATAGCATCCATCTATAACTGGGGCAGTATCAGAGAAAGCCAGCTAAAATATGTTTAAACAAGACCTAGAAATTCACAACATAAAATCCAAAAGGTCTAAGTTCCAATCAAAAATCTCTCATCATACTAAAAACCAGGAAAATCTGAACTCTAATTAAAAAGACAATCTATAGATGTTGATACCAAGATAAGAGATCTTAGCATTATATGACAAAGATTTTAAAGCAAACATAAGAAAAATGATTCAACAGCAATTATAAACACTCTTAAAATAAGTGAAAAACCAGTAACTCTCTGTAAATAAATAAAGTGTCAACATAGAAACAGAAGACATAAAGAAGAACTAAATGGAAATTTTCGAACTGAAACATACAATAACCAAAGTTAAAAATTCAACAAACAAATACAATAGTAGAATAGAGGGGACAGAGGAGGTAAAAAATCAGTTACTTTGAAGAAAGAAAAATCGAAATTATCCAATCTGAACAGCACTAAAAGAAAAACAGACTGAAAAAATTCAAAATAAAAATAAAAAGTATCTTCAGGGACAAACTACACTAAAATATCCAACACTGGCATCACCAGAGACCTGGAAAGTGAGGAAAAAGAAGGCAGGACTGAAACAGATCTGAAAAAAACAATGGCTGAAAACTTCTATATTTGAAAAAAAGACATAACCCTACAGACGCAAGAAGCTAAGCAAACCTTAAACAAGATAAAGCCAAAGAAACATGTGCCATGACACAGCAACCAAATTTAGACCAAAAAAAAAGGCACGGTGGCTCATACCTGTAATCCTAGCACTTTGGGAGGCAGAGGCGGGCGGATGACATAAGGTCAGGAGTTGAGACCAGCCTGGCCAACACAGTGAAATCTTGTCTCTATTAAAAATTTAAAAATTAGCTGGGCGTGGTGGTGGGTGCCTATAATCCCAGCTACTCAGGAGGCTGAGGCATGAGAATCGCCTTAATCCTGGAGGCGGAGATTGCAGTGAGCCGAGATCGCATCACTGCACTCCATCCTGGGGGATAGAGCGAGACTCTGTCTCCCAAAAAAAAAAACAAACCTTGAAAGCAGTGAGGGGAAAATGACATCTTTCCTCTACAGGGAAAAATACAGATTTCTCATCAAAAATCATGGCAGTCAAAATAAAGTGGCACAACATTTTTCAAGTGCTGAAAGAAAATAAATGACTACCTGGAATTTTAGATCCTGCAAATATGGCTTGAAGAATGAAGGGGAAGGAGGCCAGGTACAGTAGCTCATGCTTGTAATCCCAGCACTTTGGGAGGCCAAGGCAAGTGGATCACCTGAGCTCAGGAGTTCAAGGCCAGCCTGGGAAACATGGCAAAACCTCAGCT
The DNA here is from genome assembly GCA_963573385.1 of Cacajao melanocephalus. Lineage (NCBI taxonomy): Eukaryota > Metazoa > Chordata > Mammalia > Primates > Pitheciidae > Cacajao > Cacajao melanocephalus. Next base: position 61,752 of record CAUYLG010028031.1, read on the forward strand.
CTATCAAAAATATACAAAAAATTGGTTGGGTATGGTGGCATGCACCTGTGGTCCCAGCTACTCCGATAGCTAAAGTGGGAGAATTATTTGAGCCTGGGAGGCAGAGGTTGCAGTAAGCTGAGATCGTACCACTACACTCCAACCTGAGTGACAGACTGAGACCCACCACATCTCAAAAGAAAAAAAAAAAGATTGAAGGAGAAATCATGACATACTCCAATAAAGAAAAACTAAGAGATTCTGCCACCAGCAGATCTATTCTAAAAGAAAGGGTAAAAGAAATTCCCTAAACAAAAAGGAAATAATAAAAGGTATCTAGAAGTATTACAAAGGAAAAATAAACACAGTATGAGCAAAAAATATAGATAAATACAATAGACTCTCCTTTTCCTTTTGACTTTTCTAAATTGGCCAATGATTCTAAATGTATACAGAGAAAATGTTTAAGACAATTATATATAGGAGAGGGTAATGGGATATAAAAATAGGTAAGGTTTCTACACTTTGATACTCAAACTGGTAATATATCAGCACCAGTACTGTGATAAGTTATGTATATAACACAATACCTTGGACAGACAGTTAAAAAGCTATACAAAGAGATACTCTCAACAACACTGTAAATCAAAATATAATTCTAAAAAATGTTTAGGTTACCCCAAAGAAGTAGCAAAAAGAAAACAGAAAGATGAAAAATAGAGATCAAAAAATAAAATGGTAGATTTAAACCCTAACAGAATAATATTAAATTATAAATTTATACATTATAAGTGTAAATGTAAACCGATAAGAGATTAGCAGAATGGACTTAAAAATACGACCTAACAATGTGGTATTTACAAAGAACTCACTTCAAATAACACAACATAGGTAGCTTGAAAAAGTATGGAAAAAGATATACCAGGAAACCATTAATCAAAAGAAAGCAGGAGTGGCTAATATGGGAAAACACAGACTTCAGAACAAAGAACAGTACCAAATAGAGAAAGACATTACTTGATTGTAAAAGGAATGATCCACCAAGAGGACATAGCAATCTTAAATGTGTATGTACTAAATAACAGAGCTATAAATTAGGTGTAGCAAAAACTGACTGAAGGAAGTAATACTTATCACTTAACACCTGTAGAAAGCAAGAGATCTCTTTTCTGCAGATTCTAGAAAATCAACAAGGATACAGCAGAATTCTCCCAAAAGCCTACACGAAGACAGACCATACTCTGACCCATAAAACAAACCTCAACAAATATAAAAGAACTGAATCAGACAGAATGTGTTCTCTGACTATAATAGAATCAAACTAGAAAGTGGCAACAGAAAGGTAACAGGAAAATCTCCAAACACTTAGAAATTAAACATACTTCTAAATAATCCATGAGTTACAAAAGTCGGAAAAATGAAATGAAAAAAAAAAACTGAACTAAATGAAAATATAACATAAAATTTGCAAATAAGGGAAATGTAAACCAAAAATATAAGTGGGATACCACTTTGCACCCATTAGAATGGCTATTATTTTTTAAATGGTTAACAACAAGTATGGACAATAATGTGAAGAAATTGGAACTCTTGTGTATTGATGGTTGAAATGTAAAATGATACAGTTGCAATGAAAAACAGATTGGTGGTTCCTCAAAAAGCATACAATAAACATAGAATTACTCTATGATCTACCAATTCCACTTCTAGGTATACATTTAAAAGAAATAAAAATAGTGACTCGAAAAGATAATTGTACTATCATGTTCATAGCAACATTACTCACAATAGCCAAATGTGGAAACAACTCCAATGTCCATCAAAATTAATAAAGAAACAAAATGTGATATATACACACAATGGAGTACTAGTCAGCCTTAAAAAGGAATTAAATCAGCCAGGCATGGTGGCTCACATCTGTAACCTCAACATTTCTGGGAGGCTGAAGAGGATCACTTGAGCCCAGGAGTTCAAGACTAGCCTGGGCAACATAGTGAGACCCTGTCTCAATAAAAAATATAAAAATTAGCCAGGCATGATGGCATCTGCCTGTAGTTCCAGCTACTCAAGAGGCTGATATGGGAGGATCACTTGAGCCTGAAAGTCAAGGCTGCAGTGAGCTATGATGGTAGCACTGTACTCAGCCTGTATGATAGAGCAAGACCCTTTCTAAAAAAAAAAAAAATGAAAGAAAGGTAAAAAAAAGGAATGAAATCCTGATACAGGCTACAACCTGAATATATCTTTAAAACATTCTGCTAAGTAAAATAAGCTAGACACAAAAGGACAAATATTGTATGATTCCACCTACATCAGGTACACAGAAAAGGCAAATTCATAAAGGCAGGGAAGAGAATGTATTACCAGGAGTTGGGAAGAGGGGAAAATGGGAAGTTACTGTATAACAGATACAGGGTTTCAGTTTGGGATAATGAAAAAGTTCTGGAGATAAACAGTGGTGATGGTTGTACAACACTGTAAATGTACTTAATGCCAGTGAGTTGTATACGTAAAACTGGTTAAAATGGTAAACATTATGTTATGTATATTTTATCACTATATGTTATGTATATAAATACAGCATGTAAGTATATATTATACACATATAAATTTAAAATAAAATTCAGTGCTTTTTATAATTCATTGCTTTTTGCCCAGATATTATTTCTAGGGCAGTATACAGTTCAGAATTTAAAATGTCACAAATAAATACTCAGTGAAAATAATGACAAAACCTGGGAAGTCCCTACATATGTCTAATTCAATGGGTTGATGGATTCTAGGTCCTGGTGGTGTGGAAGGACAAATGGAGTCAGAGTGCCAGAACAAGAAAGCCATAAAGATAAGAGGTGGTGATCAGAGAATGGGAAGCATAAAATTGAGATTACAAATGGGTTATAGTTATGCATAATGACAAAAATCTAAGGTCTGATTATAGGAATTTTGAATAGCTAAGGTGTAATTCAGGATACAAAATAGTATCACTGGAAGAGAGGCATTCAAGACACCCAAGAGCATTTCAGAAGGATTACCTCCATGTACACTGAAATCAGCCAGAAACCCATACATTCTAAAATTTCTCCAATTAGCATGTAGTAAACTTCGTATTTTCAAATTTTAGTAATGAAAACATAAATATATAATTACAAGTCAATCAAACTGTTATTTCCATTTGTTCAATATCTGGTACCCTTTCACAGCTAAATGGAAAATGCTAATCTATAACTCAACCCTATCATGCTTATTTGCTTTTTTAGTTTTCCACAGCATTTCGTAAAAATGACCTCTAATTTTTAAGACAAATGGAGGTATGTTTTTAATTCATATTTCTAACATAATAAATATTAGTTTTTATCAAAACTGATTATTCTCATGCCAGCTTTTTAAATAAGGGAACATTTATGTCTCTGACACAGTACAAGGCTTATGGTAATAAATCAATAAATATAAATTCATTTATTTTAAAAAGGACAGATAATAGTATAAACCCATATAATTATTATTTACTTTGGTGCCTATTTCTAGAATAGATTCTTAAATTTTCACCTTGAGTCTTTAAAAGTTCTAAATGTAAAATTCCAGGATTGATTAAATCCTGAATACAAAGTTTCAGAGCTGACTAGGAAATCAGCAATTCTATAACATCCCCTAACATCCTCTTCCAATTCAGATTTCAACAAAATGAGGTAACAAGAAGTAAGGTTATGAGACTAGTGATGGAACCCAATTAACTCTTTTCTTTCCACTATTTTTTCAAGGCCTAGTCAGTCATACACTAATAACATACTATAGTCTGAATATGTTACTTACTGTGGTGTGATGGGATATATTGCCAACAATATTAAGGTTTTTGAGCAGTTGAGGAGAACCACTATATTGTCCAGAGATCTGCTTCCTAACTTCAGCTGCCACCGTTCTATAATGAAGAAAGCAAACACATTATACATATTTTTTTTTAAAAAAGCTAAACTAGTTTAAAATGAGGGAAGCTAAACACATTCAAGATTCATTTAAAGAACAAATAAACTCAGCATATCAATAAGGCTATAAATTCATAAAATACTTTAGGAAATACTTTTCTAGCTTATAATTACATTAGAGCAGCTTATAACGTTGATGTAGGGTACAAGAGTGACAGAAAACTTATATGAGGCTTTTATATAGTATTTTAGGGAACATTCTTTGGCCTACGATAGAGCTGGAACTATAGAGCTGGCTGTATAGTTGGAAGCTATAAAACAATATATATATTTAAATGTATATACTTTAAATTATGATAAGAATTAGGAATAAAAAAACTCTGGAGTGTTTTCAAGCTAATGATTTAATTCAGAGCCCTGATCATCCTGGTCCCCATTAGAATTTCCAACTGAGTTTGAAGATAATCTCATTTTCCTAAAAGTATCCAGATTTAGGATACAATCTTTTCTCCTACTTCTTCTCTTCAATTCCTCCTTCCTTCTTTCATATTCAGTAATTTCACACACATTTACTGAGCATAGTTATGAGCCAACTATACAATTAGAAATGTTTACACAAAAATAAGAGTTATTGTTCTTTAAGGCTTAAGATACTGAATTAGCTCAACCTATTTTATGTAGGTGACTTGAGGTACTCTACATAATATTACTGCTTTAAAAGGCTAACTTCCTATTCATAATTGCCAAACCTTGGAAGCAATCAAACTATCCTTAAATGGGTGAGTGGATAAACTGTGTTATAGCTATACAATGAAATACTATCCAATGATAAAAAGAAATGAGTTATCAAGCCATGAAAGACATAGAGGAATCTTAAAAGAATATTGCTAAGTGAAGAAAGCCAATCTGTATGATTCCAACTATCTGATATTCTGGAAAAGTCACATCTATGGAAGACAGTAAAAAGACCAGTGGTTGCCAGAGGCTGGAGTAGGGGACAAAAAAAAGGAACGAATAAGTAGAAAACAGGGTGATATGGTTTGACTGTGTCCCCACCCAAATCTCATCTTTAATTGTAGCTCCCGTAATTCCCATGTGTTGTGGGAGGGACACAGTGAGAGATAACTGAATCATGTGGGCAGTTTCCCCATACTGTTCTCATGGTAGTGAATAAGTCTCACGAGATCTGATGGTTTTATAAGGGGTTTTCCCTTTTGCTTGGCTCTCATTCTCTCTTGCTTGCCACCATGTAAGATGTCCCTCTGCTCCTCCTTCGTCTTCTGCCATGATTGTGAGGCCTCCCCAGCCATGTGGAACTGTGAGTCCATTAAACCTCTTTCCTTTATAAATTACCCAGTCTCAGGTATATCTTTGTTAGCAGCATGAGAAAAACTCACACACGAGAAGTTTCGGACAATGAAACTATTCTGTATGATACTGTAATAGTGGATACATGTCATTATATATTTGTCAAAATTCACTGAATGTACAACACAGTGAACCCTGCTTAATCTATGGACTTTAGTTAATAATAATGTACATCAATATTGGCTCATCAGTTATAACAAATGTACCACACCAATGCAAGATGCTAACTGGAGAGAGAAGGGAGGATGTATAAGAACTTGCCATACTTTCCATTCATTTTTCTGTAAACCAAACACTGCTCCCCCCACAAAAAAACAGTCTACTAGTTGAAAGAAAAAAGTTAATGACAAAGAAGGAAGACAAGCACCAAGGCACCAAAAAAGAAACAGTAAGAGATTAGAGCTGAAATCTGGAGAGCCAATAAAATCTTTGAGAGGGAAAATAGATTGAGGAGAGGGAAAGGGCAAATGATGTAATCCTCTGTGTGAAAAGACAGGAACATTCACTTCAATTTAGGGCTACACTGGCCGGCCAGCTGGCTGACTGACTGACTGATTGATTGATTGATTGATTATTTTAGAGGAGTCTCACTGTCACCCAGGCTGGAGTCCGGTGGTGCTATCTCAGCTCACTGCAACCTCCGCCTCCCAGGATCAAGCGATTCTACTGCCTCAGCCCCCTCCTCGAGTAGCTGGAATTACAGGCATGCACCACCACGCCCAGCGTTTTTTTTTTTTTTTTTTTTTTTTTATTTTTAGTAGAGATGGGGTTTCGCCATGTTGGCCAGACTGGTCTCAAAGTCCTGACCTCAGGTGATCCACCCACCTTGGCCTCCCAAAGAACTGGGATTACAGGTGTGAGCCACTGCACCCGGCCTCATTCCAGCTTTTAACGAAGCCCATATAATGAGAGCTTTCATTATTATGTTTAGCTTGAAGTCTTTACATATCCTGATCCTCTCCTCAAAACTGAGATAAGAATATGTAAAAGCCTTTAAAAAGACACAAAATAAACATTCTGTCCACCTACCTCATTGCTACTCAACTCACTCTACCAATCTCAGCACTAGCTCAGTGTTTCTGCGGCTAAACCCTGAGTAAACTGAATAGTAAACTGCTGTATTTCATCAAATTCAAGGTATCACTAATTGTTAAGAGGTGACATTACTCCACATACAGCTAATAAATAAAAAGCCAATTAACCATCACAACATCAGTTAATTGAAGATTTCAGATATTAAAGTGTAAAATTTAAAAGTTACTTCAAAAAGAGGCAATCTTTTGTTTAATAACAGACATAAAAATGATAATCCTCATATTACAAATATCTTTTATATGACATTCATTTCCCCAAAAAAGAAAACCTGTAATTTGAAAATAAGCTGTGATAATGCAACAAGAACCACTTCCAAACTGAGCTATAGTAGCCATAAAAATATGTGCAACTCAGACAAAGGATGTATTTACAACTGAGATCTTCTGCATAGGTTTCATAAAATGGTAGTGAAGAAATCTTCCCAAATAAAAAAACTGTATCTCTTAACCATATCATGATCCAAAGTATGCAAGAGAGAAATATAATGAATAAATATAGGCCCTGATACCAGTTAAAATCCTTTATCATACGTTACTTTTTCCAATCAGATTTCTTCTTACTCCTAGTGATAGCTCAGAAAGAAAAACAAGGAAGTCTTTTTTTACTTCTAATAAACTGTTAATATTAATTGCAAAGTAGAAAGAATAGGTCAAAAATTCTGTACTTATGCCCCTAAATTATAAAATGAAAAAAACCTTCTATCCCTCCCAAGAAAACATGATCCAATATTTGATCCATTTATCTCTTTATCCACTCTCTCCATTCCTACCGGCTACCTATGTTAACACACATTACAGTTTTCACAAAAGAAAGCATCTGCTCAGGCCATTCATCAGAGGATATTGGAAATAACCAGCAAAAGAACCACATTCTGGGAGAAAATTATGTTGCATTTAACCTCTCCTCTAACCCACTCCTACTTTCAGACACCCTATCTAGTCATGATTTCCAGAATAAACCAAGAGTGATAAGGCCAATCTGGGCCTGCCTCTCTCATCTCTGGTCATTCTTCATGGGACCAGAAATAAAGCCTAAGTAAAGATGACTAAGGAGAGTTCATACTAAACTCATAAGAAAGTTTAGTTGAGCTACTCCTATAAAGTCACACAAAAAAATAACTGCAATGTACTAATAAGATGCAATGTATCAAGTAAAATAAGATCTCTTGAAACTGGCACTATTTGTATCTAAGATAGAAGTCAGGGAAGAAATGAAGGGTAAAGGATGTATCAGGGACAAAGAAAAAAAGGGCTTGCTAAAAATCCCCAAAAGAAAAGGAATAGAGCAGTGGACACTCCAGTACTGTAACTATCCAAGTTCAAAACTGGTGAATGACGGGTTGTATCGGAGTTCCAACACTGTGTATGAGTTGGTATTAAAGATGAAGAAAACAAGTGAAACCCGTCTCTACTAAAAATACAAAAATTAGCCAGGCGTGGTGGTGGGTGCCTGTAGTCCCAGCTACTTGGGAGGGTGAGGTAGGAGAATCCCTTGAACCTGGGAGGCAGAGGTTGCAGTGAGCTGAGATCGTGCCACTGCACTTCAGCCTGGGTGACACAGCGAGACTCCAGGTCTCAAATAAATAAATAAATAAATAAAGATAAAATAGACTACAGAAAAACAACACTGTATCACCTACTAAGTATTTGCACCAAAAAATGTTTAACCTGAATTGAATCAAACCTTTACATCTAACTTCCAGTTAACGGGGTAATACAGAGGACAGTGTAACAATAATATTGCAAAGAAGCCATCAGACAAAAACTAGAAGGCAGGTCATGCTATGTGCCAAAATCTCTTCAACGGTTCAATATGGTGGACAAATTAAAAAGTAAAGGCAGTGGGCTAAGTTTTAATGTAAAAAAGACTTAAGAAAAAGACAGGCTAGGCGTGGTGGCTCACGGCTGTAATCCTAGCACTTTGGGAGGCCAAAGCAGGTGGATCACCTGAAGTCAGGAGTTTAAGACCAGCCTAGGCAACATGATGAAACCCCATCTCTACTAAAAATAAAAAAAATTAGCCGGACATGATGGTGCACGCTTGGAATCCTAGCTGCTCAGGAGGCTGAGGCAGGAGAATCACTTGAGCCTGGGAGGCAGAGGTTACAATGAGCCAAGATTACACCATTGCACTCCAGCCTGGGTGACAGACCAAGACTCCATCTCAGACTAAAAGACAAAATCTATTTAAGAGGGGGGAAGAATAGACTTAAGAGATATAACCAAATGCAACATACAGTTACTACTGGACCCTGATTTGAACAAACCAGCTGTAAAAGAAATTTTGGTAGATGAGAAATTTTAACATGGGCAAGGTAATACATAAGAGTTACTAGGGTTTTTTTAAAACGCTTTTACTGTGTGAAAGCAGCATGTAGTAATTCAGGAAAATGTCCTTATATTAATATTTTAGAGATGTAAATGATGTTTGTAATTTAGCTTAAAAGTCTTCAGTTGGAGGCTTCAGCACTGGCTCACGCCTGTAATTCCAGTACTTTGGGAGGTCCAGGCAGGAGGATCAGCCTGGGCAACATGGCAAAACCCTGTCTCTACGAAAAATACAAAAAATTAGGCAGAAGTTGTAGTGCATACCTGTAGTCCTAGCTACTCGGGAGGCTGAGGGAGGAGGACAGCTTGAGCCCAGGAGGTCAAGGCTATGGTGAGCCGTAATTGTTGTATTCTAGCCTAGGCAACACAGTGAGACCTTGCCTCAAAATAAAAGGATTCAGTTATTATTTTGCCTTAGTGGGAAAAACCAACAAATCAAATATGAAGATGGGGCAAATAAACTTCAAGAGGTACACCACATCCTCCATAAAGCCCTGCCTGATTTCTGTTCCATACAATTGAGTGTCTAAATCTGTCGGACACTCCTCCCTATGCCTTCAAAGCACCCGGTGTTTATCCGCATACATTCAAGGATAAGGAGCTTCCAGGAGACAAATTCAGACAGGCAGCAGACTAGCCACTGACTGCTTTCTATTGTTGAGTAAGAACCTTGCCTTGCTAATTGAGTTCGATTTCAGTGATGGGAAAGCCCCATGTTTGTAAGCATTCTCTTTGATAGAAGCGTAACAACTGCAAAGGTTTCTATGGAACAGTATTCATGCAACTCATAAGTATAAAAGTATGGTGGAGGAAAACAAGTACAGTGAAGTATCAAGAATTTGGCTTCTCAGGTCTGGCACACTAATTCTTCAGAAGCACCTTTGCAACCTCCTTGAGGAATTAGACAAGAAAACTTCACCTCTGATTGTGATACTCTATGTTGTCTAGTACTCTGCATAAATGTCCCAAAACAGATTAATTTCTGCCATTAAAGAAAATACATGTTTTCCAATGCTAGTGGCATTTTTCTTGTGATAACCAAGGAATACCAAAGCCACAGCACCTATCAAATCTGTTTTGAAATCTCGAATTCCTGGGCTCAAGTGATCCTCCTGCCTGGACCTCCCAAAGTGCTGGAATTACAGGCATGAGACACTGCTGAAGCCTCCAACTGAAGACTTTTAAGCTAAATTACAAGCATCATTTGCATCTCTAAAATATTAATATAAGGACATTTTCCTGAATTACTATCCTTCTATTTGGAAGGATTTGAAATCTACTATTTGAAGATTTGAAATCTACTATTCCTTACAAGGAATTAAGCAAATAAAAGTCAAAACTTGTGCCTCCTCTAACAGACTGCCTAGCACATACAAAGTACTTAGCTAATGTTTACAGAGCTAAAGTGAAAATCATAGGAATAGAAAAGAAAAATTCATAATTCCTTCCCCAAAAAAGTAATTGAGTAAGAATACTTGAATGGAACAACTTACATGAGTTCCTTCAGGGCAGGGACCATACCTTATTAATCATTATATCCTCAAAGTCTAAGACAATGGGGAGAGAGAGAGAAATGGCAAAACAGAGACGACTTTAGAGAGAGGGGAAAAAAAAAAAGATACGGAATAAGAATGAACTTAGAGACTACCTACTACTTTTAAAACACCTTCTGGAGTAAACCAATTCATAAGTGATGTTGGTTTTTAATTGATTAAAGGGGAAGAAAAAAGTATTTTTTATTTAAAACCTTTTATCTATCATTGTCAAACAGAAAAATATTTGCAGGGGGAAAAACATTTCAATCCAGTTGAGATCATTATTATTATCTCTGTTACCTGGTAAACTAAGAAAACTACTACCAAAACACAATACTCTCCTATTCTGTATGAAACCTTTTTATAAATAATTTTTTTACAGGACATATAATTTGTTTGCTTATCTCAAAATAGTCTCTAATGTGTCTTTAGCATATCTACAAAGGGCTGGCTAAAGAATTACTTTCAAGCTCACCTATTACATAAATAGTTACTATGAGAAGCAGAGGAAATAAGATTTTCCAAAATGAAGACCAAAAAAAAAAAAAACCTGATACAAGAAATCTTTTAAATAAATAAATAAATGGCATTACAAAATGCAAACTTAGGACGAAAAAAATTTCAAGCTTCACAAAGAGGTGCAAATAAAAGGTCCATCTCCCTAACACCTCCAATCCCCAATCCCTAGTCTTACTCCTCAGATGTAACGAGTTAATATTTTCTTGGTATCCTTTAAGAAATAGATGTTTATCTATCATTATATATATAAGAAATCCTTTTTTTTAATGTCCACACATGACATCATATAATAATAATTTCTTGATATCTTACATTATATATTAGAAATCCTTCTATATTGGCACACTAAACTAATAAAACTAGCACCATTTGTCAGGCACTTACAATGTGCCACATACTGTGCAAAGTGTTAATTTTGTTATACCGCAATCTTTAGAAAACTCTATGAAGTAGGCACTCTATTCAAATATTGAAGTTTCAAGAGTTTCATACAACTGATAAGGAATAGAGCCAAGATCTGAACATAAAGACCTCATTCTTAACTATTAAATTTCCTTTATAACTGCTATAAAGTCCCTGGTATGGATAAATGAACATATTTAACCAGCCTCCACCGGTACACATTCAAACTATTTCTAGTTTTTCCAAAGATTATCACTAGAATGTAAGTTCTATAAGGCAGAGATTTTTGTCTGAGTCAAGAATTATGAGCAATTTTTGAGGGCTTTCTGTATTTCCAAATTCTCTGCAGCAACATTATTTTATAATCAGAAAAAAACAGATATTTTTAGATACATTTCAAAAGGAAAATAACTTGCCCAAGTTTATAAAAGGTAGAGTCAGGGATTTAATTCAGATCCATAAAGCTCCTAAAGCTTTCCATGGAGGCAGGTTTCCAAAGATAAAATAATTCTGGCCATAGTTCATATTAATGACTTGTCTATATTCCAAAACCCAGCCTTTCAGGTCAGTTAAAGATAGCCAGCAAAAATATCTGCTGTATATACTAACATAGTAATAGGAATACTAGAATGACTACCACCATTATTATGATCTGTTTCCTATTCTTCATGTATGGCTAAATAAAACACCAATCTAAGCCACTGTCTTTGTGTCATTTGTAAGTTAGCTCATGTAAAATATTTAGGAACACAGAAGACTGGACCATAGTAACCACTAAAGTAAAGGCTCAAGAAAACTAAAACATACACAGGTTGATATGTGCAACTAACAAACAAAAAAGAAATGGTCCTTCCACATAATGCACTTAACATTTAAAATATACCTCCTTTTCTGGTGGGGAAAAGGATTAAGAAAAAGATGTCAGGTGTCTCATAGATCCCATTTGACACTATTTTGGGGATAACATTACTCAAAATTACTTTTACATTAGAAAGCACTGTATTAGGGAGACTTGGATGGCTCTATCACTGTGATAAACAGCATTTCAATATAAATCTCAATTTCATCAACTAAAACCTGGTGATACTATCACTCCCTACTTCATGGAACATATTATAATTACATTTTTTAAAAATTCAAAAATTTAGCATTTATAAATATTAACACTGACCTGAAATTGGCAATTAAAAAGAGAGGGAAAAGAAAAATATCTACTGCAAAAAGTTAATCCTCCTAAAAGGAGATAAATTTACCTAAATTCCACCCTACTTTATAAAAATAAACCCAGGGCTGCCTTACCCATAAACATACAAAATTATATCCTCGTGTAAAGTGCATATAATTAGTTGCTAGATCCTATTTATTCTAACTCTTATGTACTACTCAAATTCTTGTCCCCACCTTTCCTTTTTTACAACATCTGCCTACAAATAACATCATACTTAACAGTTAAAGCCTGAATGCATTTCTCTTTAGAGCAAGAGAAAGCCAAGTCTGTCTGCTTTCACCACTTCTATTCAACCTTATACTGGAAGAGGGAAGGAAGGAGAGAGGGAAAGAGGGAAGAAGGGAAGAATGGGGGGGGGGAGGGAGGGAGGAAGGAAGGAAGGAAGGAAGGGCATTTAGATTAAAAAGGAAAAAATAAAACTGTCTTTACTCACAGAAAAAATTATCCTATATACAGAAAATTCTAGGGAACCCACAAAAAACTACCAGAACTACTAAACAAGTTCAGCAAGGTTGAAGGATACAAGTTTAATATCCAAAAATCAACTGTATCCCTATATACTAGCAATGAACAAACCAAAAATATTTTTCAATTCCATTCAAAAGATCAAAAATGAAATCTTTAGAAATAAAATTATACAAAAGAAGTACAAGGCCTGTACACAAAACTTCAAAATGCTGAAGAGAGAAATTAAATAAGATCTAAACAAACAGACCCTCCATTTTCATGGATTGAAATACTGAATATTGCTCAGATGGCAATTCTCCCCAAACTGATCAACAGATTCAATGCAATCTCTATCAAAATCCCAACAAGATTTTGCAGAAACTGGCACACTTCACACTGATATTGATCTTAAAATGTATATAAAAATGCAAAAAATCCAGAATAGACAAAACAATTTTGAAAAAGTAAAAAATTAGAGGATTCAAACGTATGAATTCCAAATTTTCCTTTAAAGCAATGGTAAACAGAACAGCACCATACTGGGTTAAGGATAGGCATACAGATCAATGAAACAGAAAAGAGTATCAAGAAGTAAACTCTAACATTTATGGTCAACTGATTTTTTTTGACAATGGTACCAAAGCAATTCAATTGGACAAAAATATTCTTTTCAACAGTGTTGCAACAATTGAACACCCACAAACTAAAGATAAATTTAGACCTTTATTGCAAACCATGCACAAAAACTAATGCAAAATGGAACATAAACCTTCATATAAGAACTAAAACTATAAAATTTTTAACAGAAGATAGGAAAAAAAATTCATGACAATTGATTAGGCAAAAAGTCAGCTACAATACCAAAATCCTGATGCATAAAATAAAAACACTGATGAAATTGGACTTCATTAAAATTGAAAACTTTTGTGCTTCAAACATCACTTAAAAAAAATGAAAGGACAAGCCAAACAAGGAAATAATACTTATAAATCATATATCTAAAAAATGACTTTTACTCAGAACACATAAAGAACTCCTACAACTTAAAAAACAAGATAAATAATCCCACTGAAAAATGAGTAAGAGGCAAGGCATGGTGGTGCACACATGTAATCCTAGCACTTTGGGAGGATGAGGCGGGAGGATCGCTGGAGCCCAGGAGTATAAGACCAGCCTGGAAAACATAGTGAGAATCTGTCTCTACAAAAAAATTAGCCAGATATGGTGGCATGGGCCTGTAGTCCCAGCTACTCAAGAGGTTGAGCTGGGAGGATGGCTTGAGCCCAAGAGTTTAAAGCAACAGTGAGTTATATCGCACCACTGAACTACAGCCTGTCTCATCAATCAATCAATCAAAATGAGTAAGAGATCTGAATAGGTATTCCACCAGAACAGATACGTGAGTGGCTAATAAGTACATAAAAAAGGCCACTAGTAATTAGGAAAACACAAATCCAAATCAGAATGAAATACTACTTCACACTCAACAGAATGTCTATAATCAAAGACGACAATAACAAGTGTTAGCAAGCATGTGGAAAAATTACAATCCTCATACATTCCTAATAGGAATGCGAAATGGCAGTCATTATGGAACATTTTCGCAGATCCTCAAAAAGCTAAACATAAAATTACACTATGATCCAGCAATTCCACTCCTAGATATGTACATATCCACAAGAATTGAAAACAAGTCTTCAAACAAAAGCTTGTATTCCCATTGGCACCATTCACAAAAGCCAAAAGGTAGAAACAACCTAAATATCCATCAACTGATGAATCGATAAACAAAATGTGCTACATACAATAAAATATTATTTAGCCATAAAAGGAGTGAAATACTGATACATGCTACAACACAGATGAACCTTGAAAACATTATGCTAAATGAAAGCAATCAGGCATAAAAGGCCACATATTGCATGATTCTCTTTAATGTGAAACCTTCCGAAAATGCAAACTGAGAGATTGGCACAAAAAGTAGATTTGTTGTTGCCTAGGGCTTGGGGTCAAAACAGGGAATTGCAAACTGGCACAAGGAATTTTTTGGGGTGATGGAAACATTCTAAAACTAGATTGTGGATGATGGTTTCACAACTCTAAGTTTACTAAAAATCATTTAATTGTAAAATTAAAATGAATGAATTTTATGATACATAAAGTATACCTAAATAAAGCTGGGTTTTTTCCTAAGCTTCTGGATATGGCTGGAACTGCTCTGCAAAGATAAGAGGAAGAAACTGTTTATTGGTCAGAGAAAGAATGATGATGACAGAAAAAGGAAAGCTGGAATGTAATCACTAAGAAAATTTTGCACCCTGTGACTCTGTACCACGATCCTGTGTCATTAGCAATTATGAAAATTATTAAATGGTTGGTATGAATGAAGGAGTTAGTTGTTTTCTGGCATCACAGGGCAAACCAGGAATAGCCCATAATGATGAAAGCATACGGATGCTGAAGAAAAAAATGAGAAAAACAAAAGTCAAAAAGAAAAACCAGGAAGACATGCTTGGGAGGGCTATCAGTTGGTACTAAGATCTGAGCAAAACTTTAAAAAGTTAAGGGACAGGGAAGCCACAGCTAGCTAGCATCAGGTTACACTGGTTTTCTTTGAATTTCTTTGTATTTCACCAGTTCCATTTAAATTGCAGGTAGGATAGCTGTCTATACTGCCACATATTTAAGTAATTATAGTGATGTGGAACCATTTAAAATGACTAATTTTAAAGAACATCAGTTGTTTTGCTATGATCAGCACTCTCATCCTCCCTCTTTAGGTTAGAAACCCTTCTTTGGTAAGGAACTCGTTCTGTAAGATGTGGGTGGGGCTAACATGTCTTTCCCCCAAGCCATAGAGAAGGGCATGTGACCCACAGTGGTCAGACTGTCCTATACCCCTAAATATAGTAATTGGTTCAAAGAAGGACATGTGACCCAAGTCACACCAATAATTGAGTCCTTGGATCTTTTCTGCCAGAACTAAACTGGTAAAATTTGAGTCTAGCACTGTCAAATCTCACTGAGGCCATTTTGTGGAAAACCTACCCAAGATATGAAGATAAGAGGCTGCTGACATCATCTGGATCCCTGGCCCAACATACTCAGTTACATGAGTCAACACTTTGTGTGTGTGTGCAAAATAATCTGATCTGTCACTTGTAACCCCAGCAAAAAAAAAAAAAAAACCCTCTAAAAAGCCACTGAAAAAAGCAGTGAGGTATCCAGAGTGTTTGCCACAAGGGTGCAAATGATGCAACCCCAAAATAAAGAGGAGTTAACTCTGAAGAGATTGAGTTGACTGGAATGAAGAAGAAAAGCTCCAAATAAACCATCAATTCTTAATTATTATCACAGGCTCTGTTTTCTAGGGAACCCAGACTAAAAGGGTATCAACAAAAAGCTGTCAGCTATCATTAGGCTTAACAGTGAAACATAGAGTGCTTTCCCTTCGAGATCATAAGTAAAACAAGGAAGGCCAGGCACAGAGGCTCATGCCTGTATTCCCAGCAGTTTGGGAGGCCAAGGTGGGAGGATATCTTGAGGCTAGCAGTTTGAGATCAGCGTAGGCAACAAAGCAAGACACCATCTCTACAAAAAAATTTAAAAATTAGCCAGGCATGGTTGTGCACACCTGTAGTCTTAGCTACTCAGGAGGCTGAGGTGAGAGGACAGCTTGAGCCCAGGAGTTCAAGGTCATTTATAGTGAGCTATGATCACGCCACTGTGCTCCAAGCTGGACAACACAGCAAGAGTCTATCTCAAAAAAATAAATAAATAAAAACTAAAAAACAGAAAAATAAGAATGTAAGAATGTGCAATATAAATACAATGTTGAACAGCAATGGTACCAATCTACACAGTAATATAAAATAATAGTCTACAGAGCAAGATAAAAAATAGTAAGTCAGTTATAAGGATTGAAAAGGAAGAAACAAAAAAAAATGATTTCCTGATCATATGGTTGTCTACACAGAAAATACAAGGAATTCACATTCTTAGAATAAACAAGAGTTTAGCAAGGTATAGCTGCATACAAAATTGTTATACGACTAGGAGTAAATCTAACAAAAGATATGTAAGAACCTAACAGAGAAAATTATAAAATTTCATCATACAACACAAAGAAGACGTAAATAAACGGAGAGATACCCTATGGATCACAGATTGGAAACTCAATATTATAATGGTGTCATTTCTCCACCAAATTAACATATAGATTCAATGCAATCTCAATCAAATTCTAAGAGTTTTGGGTTCAAGGGGTTTTGTTGTTTTGTTTTTGGTATTCTAAAATTTACATGGGAATTCTAAAATTTACATGGGAATTCAAGGGGCTAAAAGCAGTCAAGATTTTTTTTAAAGGTGGAAGGAGTTGCTCTACTGAGTGCCAAGGCTGATTATAACTAAGATTATTTTTGATTTGTAAAAAAATATACTGTATAAGCAGACAAATGGAACAAAATAGAGATCCCAGAAAAAGACCCACAAATAAAGATATATAATTACAACAGATAATTTCATTGTACATTTTAAAATAACTGAAAGAATATAATTGGATTGTTTGTTACACAAGATAAATGTTTGAGATGATAGATACACCATTTACCCTGATGTGATTATTACACATTGTATGCCTGTATCAAAATATCTGATGTACCCCATAAATATATATGCATACTATGCTCACGAATATTAAAAATTACTTTTTTTCCTCTGAAATCTAGGAGGAAAAAATAAAAATTTAATTTAATTTAATTTAAAAATTACTTTATTTTTTTTCCAAGATGGAGTCTTGCTCTGTCACCCAGGCTAAAGTGCAATGGCGCAGTCTCGGCTCAGTGCAACCTCCGCCTCCCAGGTTCAAGTGACTCTCCTGCCTTAGTCTCTCAAGCAGCTGGGATTACAGGAACCCGCCACCACACCCAGATAATTTTTCTATTTTTAGGAGGGGTTTTGTATTTTAGTAGGAGTTTCATCATGTTGGCCAGGCTGGTCTCCAACTCTTGACATCATGATCCGCCCACCTCGGCCTCTCAAAATGCTGGAATTACAGGCATAAGCCACCACACCCAGCCAAAAATTACACTTTTTTTTTAAATCTACAACACAGGTGGCAGGGCAGATTAATGGGGAAAGGATAATCCATTTAAAAAAAAATTAAAATTTCACACCATACACACGTATCAAGTCAAGGTGGAATATAAACCTAAATAAAAAAGGGGTAACTATAAATTTATAATAAAATGAATATCTTAATATCTCAGGGTAATAAAATATTTATTAAGACCCATAAAGTAATAACCATTAAAAAAAGACTGATAAGTTAAACTTCATTAAAACTGAAAACATAGAGCTTTCATAAGACTCCATTAAAACAATGAAAAACAAGCCACAGGGTGGGAAAATGTATTTGCTATACATATAATCAATAAACAACTAATACATAGACTGTATGTAAAGTACTCACACAAAATCAATTAAAAAAAACCTCAAAGGGAAAAAACAATGCAGAAGGGGGATAACAGCAAAAGAGTTAAATAAGCAATTTACAAAAGAAAACATTCAAATAATCAATAAACATACAAAACAGAGCTCAACCTCATTAGTTAAAAATTAAAACTTACCATGAGATAGCACTGTGCATCCACCAGATTGTGGCAAAAATGAAAAAGCTGGCCACACCAAGCGATGGCAATGATGTAATGCAACATTATTGTGAGACTGTAAATTTCTACAACCACTTTAGAAAACAGTTTGGCACTACCTAATAAGCATTGCTGTACCAATAAAGATTGCTATCTATGACCCAGCAATTGCACAGGTGGCTATACCCTAGAGAAACTCATGCATATGTACACCAGAATATTAGTACAGGAATGTTTATAGAAATGTTGTTTGTAATAGTAAAAAACTGGAAACAATCCAAATGTTCACCTACTATAGAATGGATAAAATGTGGTATATTTATGCAATGAAATACTACAAAGCAATGAAAATGAATGAACTTCAACTACTCAGAATATCATGAATTAATCTACCAAATTATAATTTTGTGCAAAGAAGCAAGACAGAAAAGCATATACACAATACAATTCCACCCAAATGACTTCAAAAGGAGAAGAAAATATTTTGCTTAGTAATGCATTCACAGACGGTAAGATTAAAGAACGCAAGGAAATGGTTATTCCAAAAGTCAGAATAGTGGACTGGAGTAGTCTGAAGTAAGGGCAAGATTTAAGAAAGAAAAGGAAGAATATATCTAAAAGAAAAAACATCAGAACAGTTACAGAGATGGAAATGAGCATAGCATTTACGGGGGTACAGTGAAAACACCAGACTAACTGGAGGACAATATGTAAACTACAGAATAAGTCAATAAGAGGAGGACCAAATTACAGTTAACCTTAAAATCCAAAGCTCGGTACGGTGGCTTACACCCGTAATCCCAGCACTTTGGGAGGCTAAGGCAGGTGTGGTTCACAAGGTCAGGAATTCTAGACCAGTCTGGCCAACACAGTGAAATCCCGTCTCTACAAAAACTACAAAAAATTAGCTGGGTGTGGTGGTGTGCACCTGTAATCCCAGCTACATCAGGAAGCTGAGGCAGGAGAATTGCATGGACCTGGGAGGCAGAGGTTGCAGTGAGCTGAGATCACACAACTGCACTCCAGCCCTGGCGACATTATGAGCCTCAAGCCTCTGTTACACACACACACACACACACACACACACACACACACACGCAAATCTAAGCAAGGGTTTGGCTTTAACACTGTAAGAAGTCACTTATATTCTTGAACTGCACAATACCATGATGAAAGCTGTGTTTTAGGGAGATTTAATCTGCAACACACTTGAATTAGAAGAGGGAAAGACTAGATCAGCTAGCAGCTTTCTATGGTCATCTAGAAGTGAAATAATGAAGGATGCTCCAACGTTGCTGGGTGGCATTCATTTAAACACTTTATGTGTCAGGTATCCATAGGATCTGTGTGAGGCACTAGAGATAAAAAGTCAAGATCCAGACCTGCCATCAAAGAGCTCAGAAAAGCAGTATAAAAATAGAGAAGGGGGTGGAGGAATATAAAAAACGTAACTTTAAAAAAAAATAGCTCATGAAATGAGCTGAGGAAAAGAAAAAAATCAAAGGTTCCTAGCCCTCAAGAGCTCTATAATTCAAGTACACATAAGGTAAGTACAATTATATAGCCCAAGGACTGATAAGGAAGAGAATTAACAGGAAGTAGCCATGACTATACCACATACAAGGGAGAAATGCGACAAGGAAAGGAAAAGGAATGTTTAGTTGGCAGCTGAAAACGCCAGAACACTCAATAGATCTTTGTTTTATTATGAGAAAGGCATCTTATGGTTTAAAGGAAAGGTCCACTAAAAGGAGTAGATTGAAGATGTTAGAACAGGAAAAGTTGTGGGATCAAGACTCACAGAGGTGGCAAGATAGAATTTCAAAGTACAATAAAATGGGTAAGCTTTAGGAAAAAGAGACCTTTCGGGCTCAAGGGAAAGATGATTAAATCATATATTGGGAGAGTAGTATGCTAAAGTTAAAATGAAGGACTCATGATAGTCCCAAACGTTTCAGTAAGATGAGGTAGAGAAACAAAAGTATTAAATTAGAGAAATGATTTAAGGTAAACCTCATCTCAAATGGCAAGATATTAAGACATAAAGATCAAATCTGGAATGTTCTAGTCTCTCTCTAACACTTAGAGAAGCAGGTTAGATATTCAGCATTAAGAATTAGTGAGGTGAGTACAACAAAAGATCAGGGAAGTATATGTGTCCAGCGAGATAAAACAGGCAGCACCGAAGTAGTTAGTAACATACAAACTATGAATTGAACAAAGTAGATTCGGTAGATTGAAAGACTGGGCCCATCTGTCCAAAGTTACTAACACATATAAGACTAAAAACAACTGAGGTATTAAATAAGTCTATATGCAGGAAATCCCACTCATGTAAGATTTACTCAGAAATAAAGATATGAAGGAAACCTTTCATTAAATTTGGCGGCTTACACAGCAAAATGATACCCGGTTAACAAAGGAAGGGCTAAGAAAGCAGACATAACATTTGGGATAGTAGCAGTGACAATGTTAGGAAACCTGGAACTATCCACAGAAAATATTCTGCAGAAAGAAAATATAGTAAAATAAAAAGAGTAGGCCAGGCACAGTAGCTCATGCCTGTAATCCCAGCACTTGCGGAAGCCAAGGTGAGCAGATCCCTTGAGCCCGGAGTTCAAGACCAGCCTGAGCAACATGGCGAAACCCCGTCTCTAAAAAAAAAATGCAAAAATTAGCCTAACATGGTGCTCGTAGTCCCAGCTACTCCAGAAGCTGAGATGGGATAATCACTTGAACCCTGGGGCAGAGACTGCAGTCAGCCAAGATTGCATCACTGCACTCCAGCGTGGACAACAGAGCAAGACTCCGTCTCAAAATAAAAAAAAATTCTGAAATCAGAGAACTAGGATTTGAGTCCTGATTTAGGCAAATAAAATTGCTCTTTCTAGGCCTCAATTTCCCATCTAGAAAATGATAACAACAGTAATATAGAAATAGTAATAGCAGTAGCTAATATTTTTTAATGCTTATGTTACAGGCACAGTACTAATGCATTATTAGAACTGTATTAGCTCACTTACACACTTAACTCACTTAATCCTCACATTAATTGTATAAAGGCTGTTATCCCCATTTTTCTGTGGTATATGCAGAATTTCAACCTGTGCAATCTGATCCCAGAACCTATATTCTTTGGTACATTCTTCTGCCTCTCTGCGTTATGAAGATGAGAATGCAGTAAAAAGTGCTTTAAGTGTACACAAATGTTCATCATTACTGCTGAGTATCAAGAGACAGGACAAAATAATCCCAACAAAATCCTAGACGATGTGTCTACAAACAGTCAACATTCCATAAATCCATGGGCCTTATCCTCAAAAAGTGAAGGGGACAGACACATAAAAAGACAACTACTAGATATGGACAAAATATACATGCTGCTTTTCTATGGTGAGCTGAAGTAAACAGTATAATTAGTGATGTAAGAATAAAGAGCCTTCAGGAATCACCAAATCACAGCCTCAAAAAATAACCGCACTAAATGCAAAGGGCTAAAAAATGAGACAAAAACAAGATCATTATAATTCGTTTTAAAGTAAAGGTTTCTGAACAATCACAAAGCTTTAAAAAGAAATAAGGTTTCAAACAGCAATAGGCTTTTCACAGAGCAACAAATTTTCATGTATGCACACTATGGAAGGGATTATCATTTCCAACAAAAGGTCCTAAACCACATTATAAATATTATAGTAAAAAACAGTTGATACTTACTAGGCACTTACACAGAGCACCATTCTAAGCACTTCAGAGGTATCAATTCATTTAATCCTCACAACTCTATAAGGTTAAATCCTACTATCATCCTCATTTTCTAGATAGGGAAAATGAGGCAGAAGTGTGGTCAAGTAACTCGGCCATGTTTACTCAATGACTGGCTGTGCTGGGATGCCAAACCCAGGAAGTTCATATCCAGAATTTGCGCTATACTTCCTCTAATAGAAAACTAAAAAGCAGAACACAAATTGATTCATAAGTATTATTCAATCATATTTGATAATGAGGAAGAAACTCTCATTCACAATAAGCAGTTAATAACTCATTACCCATAGCAGTTCTGTCTTTGGCATTCCTTCCAAGTTAAGTCTGCACATTCTCACTGGACAATCTTGTCAAACCACTCACCCACCGGCAAATACAATCTACTTGCTGATATTCTCAAATCTAGATCTCCAGCCCAATCTCTCTTCTGTACCTCCAACCTGCACCAAAACCAAATAGATACTTCTCTCTGAATGATCATGAGCCCCTCAAAATTACCATGTCCAAAACTGAATCATCATCTCCATTCCACTTGTATCTCCCAATCTCAAAGCCCTTTTTCCTCCTGTACTCCCTTACCCCAAAGACTGCCACCATCATCCACCTGGTTGCCCCACTGAAGATGTCATTCCAGACTCCTCAATCTTCTTCACCTTGAATGTCCAATCAATCACCAATCACTACCATGTCTATCTCTTGTCTGTCCAATCAGTGCACATCTCTTCATTCACATTACCTAACTTAATTTTATAACTTCTTAAAAAGCTGTTCTTTGCTTGTGTCGTTTTGCCCAACTGATTATCTTTTTTTCTTGTGGTTTGTCCTGTCCCATCTGGTGGCAAACTCCACTAATAGACATACAATTTCATATCCAACTCTCTAATGTACACTTGCTTTATCAGCACAATGTTTTCAGAGATAAACTTCTGGTTCTGAGAGAAATTAATACTAGGAATGCATGTCAAGTAATAACATTTTTTAATATAAGTAAGACCTAGTTATTTTACTAAAAAAAAAAAAGAAGAAGAAGAAGAAGAATTTCCTATCGTCACAATTCCCTGGGAGAAACTAATTACTACAAGCGTTTGATGACAGGTAGTACAGGCCATGTACTATGCTACACACATTACACAAATTATGCCATTTATTATGTCATTTAATGTTCACAACAACACTATGAGCTGGGTACTATTATTATTCTCATTTGCCAGATGAGAAAACTGAAATTTGGCGCAACAATTTGGCCAAGGTCCCAAGTTAGAAAGCAACACTCAGAATTTGAACCCATGTCAGAGTCTGACAGTAGGGCCCATGCTCTTATACACTTGCTATGTTGTCCCTTAGGGAAAAAATAAAACAACATGCTTTAACGCTGAAAAGAAAGAAACAAAAGTCTCTGCCTCAAAAGTAGCTAGGACTACAGGTGAGACACCACACCTGGCTAATTTTTTTTTTATTTTTTGGTAGAGATGGGGGTGGGGGGGTCTCGCTATGTTGCCCAGACTAGTCGAACTCCTGCCTCGGCCTCAAAGTGCTGGGATTACATGGACCCTCCTGCCTCGGCCTCAAAGTGCTGGGATTACAGGCATGAGCCACTGCACCAGGCCCAAAAATTTTTAAGAAATGTCAGCAAACTAAAAGGACTCAGAGCCACATAAATACAACTGTCCAAAAACAAAACAAAAAAGGTAATTAATTTGAATGCTTCTTTTCTTGGGACATCATAACGCACACAAATATGATTTTATTAAAACAAAAATGTCTACTGTCTTATACGTAAGTGCATTCCACAAAGAAATTCTACAAATATTAGAATCCTCTGTCATTCATTTTTTATTTGGCAGGTGGGAGAAAGGGGGCAACCAACCACAAGTAGGTGAAAGGCTTTGAAACCTCCACCTTGATCACTTGCTTTACTTCAAGGCTGCTAACATATGAGAGAAAGCCAGTGTGTAAAGAACACTGCCTATCATCCATCTTCCTCGAGTACTCTGAGCAACACAGGCGCACAGTTAAATTCACATGCGAACTCAGATGGAGCTTCAGCCTGCAATCCGTCGAGGATTCGGCAGCTGCACACCGAAGGTGAAGCCCGCAGCTCTCAACTTTTCATTCTGGCCACATGTTTTCAATCCTGGACGCACAAGCCCATTTAGAACCCGGCCCAGGGTTCAAAGAGGGTTCCTGTCAGATTTCTCAGGAAGAGCGAGACGCGTGAAGGAGGGGCGGCCTCCCACCCGCCCCGAGCCGCCTCGCGCCTCTCCTTTTGTTGGGGTGGAGAGGAGGGCGGACCCTGCACCCTCTCGGGACCAACGGGGAGTGGGCGGAGAGAGTGGGGGAGAAACGCCGCCGCGGCCCCCGACAAGCCCGAGGGTGGGGACAAAGAATTGGGAAACGGCCCACAAGCTCCTCCACCCGCCCTTCCAAAAACCGCCGCGAAAGTCCAGGCCCGGGCCGCAGAGGAGCCGGCGGAGGCGGGCGCACTGGCGACCGCGGGCCTCTCCGCTCCCGGCCGAGGCTCAGCGGCGGGCGCGGGAAGAAGGCCGGGGTTCGAGGACGGCGCGAGGCCTCCGCTGCCCCCGCAACCACCGCGAACCCCTTCCGCCCCGCCGCGGGCCAGGCCGCGGGATCCCGGCGCCGGCCCCGCCACACCCACCCGTCTCCTA
The DNA here is from genome assembly GCA_963573385.1 of Cacajao melanocephalus. Classification (NCBI taxonomy): domain Eukaryota; kingdom Metazoa; phylum Chordata; class Mammalia; order Primates; family Pitheciidae; genus Cacajao; species Cacajao melanocephalus. The sequence goes on from CAUYLG010028031.1 coordinate 86,648, forward strand.
GGCCCGGCCCGGGAAGACTCCGCGGCTCTTCCTCGGGCGGCGGAGGCGCGCCCCACGCCGGAGATTTACCTGCTGATCTTCTGGGCGAAGGCGCGGCGCTCGGCCATGGCTGCTGAGGCGGCGGCGGCAGGCTGGGCGCGGACCGGCGGGCGCGTGCCTCCTCGCTCGTGCTCCCTCCCTCCCGGCCTCCGCCAGTCCCGGCTCCGGACTTGGGAGGCTGGGGCTGGCGGCCGGAGCCGGGAACGAGCCCTGCCGTAATGCTCCTTAGAGGCGCGCACTGAGAAACCGCTCCTCCCCCAGCGCGTCAATCCCGGCGGGAGCCCCGGCTTCGGAAGGCGGCTCCAGCCGGCGGGGGCTTGGGGGAAGACTGGAACGCTGAGAGAGCCAGGCACTAGCCCTAGCCGCTGCGCGGCTGCGGGGCGTGCAAGACCGAGAGGTCGCGGAGAGAAGCTAGAGAGAGCCCAGCGACCTGGCGAGGCAAGAAAATAAGTTAACTGAACGCGTAGGGGGAGCTTGGCTTTCCCGAAATGGAAGAGAAGGAAATGGAAGGTGGGCTTTGCTGAGGGGGCTGTGCTTTACCGCCCTGGATGACTGGGTTCATGTTTCTGCGGCACCCGTCTCCGAGCTTTTTAAAGCACTTTGGTTTCTGCTTCGGCCTCATGAATGGGGTCTAACTGGAGAAACAGTGGTTTTTCTTATAGAGAAAGGGCGAGAAAATACCTTGCTCCTGCAGAGGTAACAATAGTAATAGTTGACTTCTGGTGCTTAGTCAGCCACTGGATTAAAGTTTTTCAAGCATGAGCGCTTTGAAGTAGATCGTTACTATCCCCATTTTAGAAGGAAGGAAATTGGCTCAGAAAAGCTAAGTGACTGGCCCCAGATGGTAAACTCTTCCACTGAGGCTCAAATCCAGAGCCTGTTCTTTTCTTTAAGGACATTTGTTTCTGTATTATTTCCCCCTTTTGAGTCTCATTTCTATATAATCCAAGTGCTCTCTAACGTTCTCCCCCATTTTGATGTTCTGTTAAATAATCTCTGTGTTAACCACTGAAACTGACCTTGTCCGTAATAGCCTATAAAATAAAGACTAACAGAGATCTGTTGTCAATCTGTTCTGTTGTAATCCCATAGTGTCTAGAATATTTGGCTCCTAATGCATATCTGTTGATTACTGAAATTATGGTGACACTAGGAAAAATATCTTGGTGTCTTGTAGAACCTTTCCTCTTAAATATTGCAAGAACTTAATATGTGTATTTATTCATTGTTATTATTATACTCTCAGTATGTCCTGGTGGAATATGTTGGAAACCTATTTTCCTTTCTTTTACCACTGGAAAATCTGTAGCTTGGAGCCATTAGGTCACTTGCCAGAGTCACACATTGAGTCAAAGGTGAAAGCCTCAATTAGTCAGATCCATAACTTCCTGTCTAGTACTGTAACTTCTGTGGAAGACTGTGTATTTATATAACAATGCTCATTCCAGTAACATACTGCTTTTATTTATTTGTTTACTTACTTACTTATTTGAGACAGAGTCCCCCTGTGTTGCTCAGGCTGGAATACATAGTGGGCTACATCCTAAAACTCCTGGGCTCAAGCAATCCTCTTGCCTAAGCATCTGGAGGAGTAGCTAGTACCACAGGCTCTTGCCAGGGCGCCCTCCGGTAACACACTGCTCTCAAATACTTGTTTACTGGAGGAAAAGACAGTCTTTTCAAAGAGGATAGATATTTGGCTTCTACCTAAGTATAGAGCCACCTAGGTGTTCTAAAAAACACAAAGGTGAGCTAGACACCGTCCTGCTCTCGGAATGTTTGAGTACATTGGGAGTCAAGGCTATCACTGTACCTGGCTTTTAAGACCCTCTGTGAAAGGAACCCAGACTTATTTTGCCACTTTTTTACTCTGTGACCTTAGGAAAGTTACTTAACCTCATCTCTAAAAGGAGGAAAATAATTATATCTACTTGAAAGGGTGTTGTGAACCTAATGTAAAGTTCATAGAACAGGGCCTGGCTCATGGTAAGTACTGTGTGTGTCAGCTGTTGTTACTATTATCACTGTTACCGTCATTATTCATCCTATACTTAAGCTTGTCCTGGGTGTTTGATAGTCCCTGAATTGGTTGTCTGCTCTCATACTCCCAGCCAGATGTTGCATGCCTTTATCTCTGCTCTCCAAACATCTTTTCACTACTCTCTTAGAGAACTGGCCACATTTTGCTTTGAATAGTTCTTTGTATACATGACTCACTAGTTGCCAAAGTGTCTGAAAGGACATTGCATGTACTGTGCAGCCTACTGGAAACATTTAGAGCAGGAAGAGGACAAGCAGGACTGTGCTGTAAGCAGGGTAATTCAGAGTCTGGGGAACACTCTTAAGCAGGAAGGGTGACCCTCACCTCTGGGGAAGAGCTGGCAGTCAAAGACCAAGTCATGTGGGCTGGTATCCCTGCCCCCCAGGATTTGTGTCAGGAAAATATATAGAATGCAGCAATGGAATTTGAAAGTGGAATTGCTTTGGCTGACTAGCATCTATGCTCCCCATACTACCCCCTAGACACACACACACACACACACACACACACACACAACACACAATCCACTATACTTCCGTGGCGCTCACTCTGCCACCCCCGGTTTCAAGGGTCTTTTGACCTTGACCAAGCAAAGCAGCACACTCCTCTGGCTTCTGTGACTGATTTAGTGATAGGCACCTGTATCAAGCCAAGACAATCAGGCCCAACCAGAATTAGAAATTGCATTTGCTATACCAGGGCACTCCATCTAAAGAAGGCATACCTGAAAATGAAGCCAAACACAGCAGAGAAGAGAGCAAAAATAGTGAAAAAGACAAGCTCCTTAGAATGTAACATGACTTGAGCCTTGGACTTTGCATGATCTGAAAATGTGCTGGATTTTTCTAGGGTGGGGGAATGGCTAGTTTTTCATTAGGTTTGCTTTCATTAGCAATTCAAATCTTACCTGATACAGGACTTCATTCAGTCAACTAACATTCATTAAGTATCTACTATACTAGACACTGGAAATATAATGGTAAATAGGATAGTATTTCTGTCCTCAAAGAGTTTAGAGTCTGGTGGAAGGGAAAAGTAAATAAATAGTAGGTTACGTGCTGAGACAGGAAAACTTAAGGAAGCTATTGGAGTACATATAAATTCTTGATAGCATCCGTTCTCACATACAAGGTGTTAAAAACTGGATGGAGTTTAACCTCGTCTTTAGTCCTGTTATATAACCTAGCAGAAAGGCTGGTTGCAGGCAACCTGAGTAGCCCAATTCAGAATTCAGGACCCAAGCTCCCCACTGATGGAGAGATACAAAGAAACTACTTGCAGAAGCCAGGGCCAATTTGGCAGAGTATAATCAAAACTGTGAGTTTTAGGTAAGAAAGCCTTAGAACAGTTTTCATTAGGCATACCAGTGTACTAAGTCCCTCAAGCAGAAAATTTAGGGATATGACAGAAAAAAAGACAAGAGAAAAGAAGGTGGAAAAATTATGAGTTTTGCATTCTAATCAAACTGAGATCTACCCCCTTTAATATAGCACCAAGGAGGATTGTGGAGGGGCTCAGTCAAGGGTCTAAAGCTACAGTACAAAGGAGTAGAGTTTTCGTGTCATGACGGATAAAGTTCTGGCTTTGAAAGCAGAATGTGTTCTCTTTCAGGATTTGGGGGAGCTTAGGGAATGGTTCCTTTTTTTCAGGCATGGGATTTTATGAAACACCACTGGTTTCATACAGTAACATCAACATGGAGCTTCCTTCTTTGGAATCTCTATCAAGGCCAAATGAACGTGGCCCAGAGGAAGGGAGAACTGACGCATGATATGTAGGTTTACCTCAATCCCAAACTAAAGCCAAGCAGTTGGACACTAAAGCTAAGCTAGGGATGCTTTTCCCTGACTTTGTCCTCTGTGCTTCACTTCCTCTCAATATCTAGCAAGTATAATTTTTACAATTCAGGGGTCCTAGCCATACTTCACAACTAATAGCACCCACGTTTACTTGGTTGTAATACTCACTACACTATTCAAGTATTGCCTGTTAATCTTTGTACTCCATTGAACTTGATCTCTTGTTCACCATTATTTTTCCAGTTTGTTTTTTAAATATATTTTATTGCACTTTAGGTTCTGGGGTACAGGTGAAGAACATGCAGGATTATTGCATAGGTACATACATGGCAATGTGGTTTGCTGCCTCCATCCCCATCACCTGTATCTGGCATTTCTCCCCATGTTATCCCTCCCCAACTCCCTACCCCCTGCAGTCACTCCCCTAGTCCCCCCAACAGACCCCAGTGTGTGATGCTCACCTCCCTGTGTCCATGTGTCCTCATTGTTCAACACCCGCCTATGAGTGAGAACATGCGGTGTTTGATTTTCTGTTCTTGTGTCAATTTGCTGAGAATGATGATTTCCAGTTTCATCCATGTCCCTACAAAGGACACGAACTCATCGTTTTTATGGCTGCATATGTATTCCATGGTGTATTATGTGCCACATTTTCCCTATCCAGTCTATCATCTATGGGCATTTGGGTTGGTTCCAGGTCTTTGCTATTGTAAATGGTGCCACAATGAATATACGTGTGCGTATATCTTTATAATAGAATGATATATTTCCAGTTTCTCATACACTGCCTGATCCATTATAATCGCTCAGTAAATGTCTTTGAGTGAATAAATGCCATGAACTAAAGTATTTTTAGATCCTGCCTGTATAAATCCGTTTTCATACTGCTATAAAGAACTGCCCAAGACTGGGTAATTTATAAAGGAAAGGGGTTTAATTGACTCACAGTTCAGCATGGCTGGGGAAGCCTCAGGAAACTTAAAATGCTGGCAAAAGGCGAAGGGGGAGCAAGGCAACTTCTTCACAAACAGCAGGAAAGAGAAGTGCTAAGCAAAGAGGGACAAGCCCTTACAAAACCATCAGATCTCCTGAGAGCTCACTCACTATCACAAGAACAGCTTGGGGGAAACTGCCCCCATGATTCAACTACCTCCACCTGGTCTTTGACACGTGAGGATTATGGGTATTACAATTCAAGATGAGATTTGGGTGGGGACACAGCCTAACCCTATCACTGCCTTAATTTATATTTCCCCAAAAGCAGAGCTTGAGGATTGGATGCAGGTAGTTTGTTAGGAAGTGATACTAAGAAGCTGGAATAAGGAAGTGGAGAGAGTAGAACAGAGTAGGGAAAGCCAGTAAATAGTGTTGTAGAGGTGTTAACCACTGTGGGCAACTGAGGCTCAATCCCACCTGCAACCTGTGTAAGGTGTAGAATGCACCTCAGAATTGTCTCTTTGAGGCTGGGTATTTGCCTGATGCCTTCTAGACCTCTTGGTTGAAGGTTTACTCTTGGGATATTAATTACCCCCACACTTAATGCTGCAAAAAGCTAAGAGACATGGTGTGTGTTTCTGGTGGGCAACTATCAGTGCCTCTGAGAATTGTTCACCACAGCTGCACCTAAAATCAGAAAGGAGCCATGGGGTGAAGTACAGGGTTCCAATGGTATCAATACAGATACCCTGAAGGTGATGCAGAGTCTACAGTAGCTATCTTGCCAGAATAGAACGTATTTATACTTCATGGTTCTGCTGCTTTATAGAGTTGGGAAAGACCAAAAGGCAGACCACCTGAGTCAAATTGGCCCACAGTGCAGGCTCAGTGCCTACTTTAAAAATAGGTCCATAGCATGGTGGCGCATGCCTGTAATCCCAGCAACTCGGGAGGCTGAGGCAGGGAATCGCTTGAACCTGGCAGGTAGAGGTTGCAGTGCCCCAAGATCACACCACTGCACTCCAGCCTGGGCAACAGAGTGAGACTTGGTCTCAAAAAAAAAGGTCCATAAATCTTTTTCCTCAATGAGCTATTATATCAGTAGAAAAAAAACAAAATTAGTTTTTCCCATATTCTTAAAACATATTTCTGACACCAAATATGTGGAATTTTTACCCCCATACATCAAGCAAACAATCAGATATGCAGCAGATACCAGTTGATTCTCCTCCAATTCAGTTCTGACACTGTCTACCTGGAGTTGGCATCAGATCCCACAGGTTAAGGACTTGGTCCCACTAGACCGCCCCCCCCCCACTTCTAGTGCCAATTGCAAGCCACATGTTTTTCTAGCAGTGCTTTGACTGAATGACTGTAAATTGGAGTTCTCACAACCCCTTTCCTTGGGTTTGATTAATATACTAGAGCATCTCACAGAACTCAGGGAAACACTAATATTTACCAATTTATTATAAAGAATATTACAAAGGATAAGTAGAAAAGATGCATAGGTCAAGGCCTGTGGGAAAACACGCAGAGCTTCATGCCTTCTCTAGGTGTACCACCTCCAGGAACCTCTATGTATTCAGCTTTCCAAGTTTTGATGGAGGCCTCGTTACAGAGGCATGATTAACTAAATCATTGGCCACTGATGATCAACTAAATCTTCAGCCCCTCTCCCCTTCCCGGAGGTTAGGTGGTAGGGCTAAAAATCCTGTACTAGTCCATTTTCACACTGCTGATAAAGACATACCCGAGACTGGGCAATTTACAAAAGAAAGACGTTTAATGGACTTACAGTTTCACATGGCTAGGAAGGCCTTGCAATCATGGTGGAAGGCAAGGAGGAGCAAGTCATGTCTTACATGGATGGCAGCAGGCAAAGAGAGAGACTGTGCAGAGAATCTCCCGTTTTTAAAACCATCAGTTCTAATGAGACCTATTCACAATCGGGACAACAGCCTGGGAAAGACCTGCCCCAAGATTCAGTCATCTTCCACCATGTCCCTCCCACAACATATGGGAATTATGGGAGCTACAAGCGGGTCTGACATGCCGAGTTAATTTTTTATTTTTATTTTTTGTAGAGGCAGGTTTTCCCTATGTTGTCCAGGCTTATCTTGAACTCCTTGGCTCAAGTGATCCTCCCATCTTGGCCTCCCGAAGTGCTGGAATTACAGGCTAGAGCCACCATGCCAGCCAAGAAGAACTTGTATAAACTATAAAATATGGTCTATAACAGGAAATAGTAATCAGTTTGACCAGATAAAATTAAAAATATCTACATGATATTTATACAAATATGTATAAACATACATATATAATGTGTACATTATATTATATATTAAATGTATGTATATTATATATGTGTATATATACATGTATATTTAAAATATATACATATATGTATATGTATATATGAATATGTACATAGACTATGTAGACACATAATGTATGTAATATTTAATTATAGTCTATAATTCTATAATATATATTATTTAGATAACATATGTAATTTTATATATTTATAATTATATATTTATAGTATATCTACATACATATATGTATATATGTATGTACATGTGTGAAGACATATTGGGAAATATTAGTCTCCAAAATAATAATGAACCACAAATGAATATGCAATGGATATTAAAAACATGAATAACCTAAGAAAAATGAGCCAACCATGTGAAGAGGTGCTGTTTAAATAGAAACTTGAATGGCCAGTCAAACATAAGAAAATGCATATCCTGGTAATAAGGGGAATGCAAATTAAAATGAGATACTATGCTTACTTATCAGATACAATATATAAAAATTTAAAGATTTGATGATATCAAGTGTTAGCAAGGGTATGAAGAAATATGAACTGAAACACTGCTGGTGGAAGGGTAAATTGGTATAACCTCTTTGTGAGAAATGTGAGAGTACCTAGAAAAATACAGAATATACATAGCTTGCGATCCAGCATGTCTAAGACCCTTAAGTATTTACAGAGAAGTTCTCTATATGTGTGGAAAACACATGTACAAGAATTTTATTGTAGCTTTAATAAAAAATTGGAAGCAACTTAAGTATTCACAAGAAGAGGATTAGATGAATAAAGTTATTCATTCATTCTACAAGTATTTATTGAGAACTTACTATGTGCCAGGCACT
>CAUYLG010028032.1:0-41524 GCA_963573385.1 Cacajao melanocephalus
GCTGGCGATCCGTGTGGCTCCTCTGCTGGGAATCTCCCAGTTTGTGGGCCACAAAAATTTGTCTGAAATTGCGGCATCCACTCGCTCTCTGTGCTTTCACTGGGAGCTACAATCCTGAGCTGTTGTTAATCGTCCATCTTGAATCTCTCCGCCAGGTGATGAAGTTTTTTCTGTTTCTTAGTTTTCTTTCTGTGGACGCCCCTTCCCCGCAGAGCTGGACCTTCCCAGTTCAGCTGTGCTTACTGTGAAACTCTCAGTCCTCAGCGCTTCCAATTGCTGTTCTCCTTGTGGGGTTGGGACCAGCCGAGCTGGACTCAAAGGGCACCCCGTCCCGTATACTCCGCACCGAGAAGCGCCGTGCAGGGGTGCCGGCGAAATAGCCGCGCCAGCCAAAAACATCGTGCTGGTGACCCGTGTGGCTCCTCCGCCGGGAATCTCCCAGTCTGTGGGCAACAAAAATTCATCTGAAAGTGCGACGTCCACTCGCTCTCTGCGCTTTCACTGGGAGCTACAATCCTGAGCTGTTGTTAATCGGCCATCTTGGATCTCTCTCCTTAAGTTTTTTTTTGAGAAATCTAAACATTGATTTCCATAGTGGCTGAATTAATCTACATTCCCAACAGTGTATAAATATTCTCTTTCCTCTGAGGCCTTGACAGCATCTGTTGTGTTTTGACATTTTAGTAACAGCCATTCTGACCCGTGTGATATAGTATCTCATTCTGGTTTTGATTTGCATTTATCTAATGATTAGTGATAATGAGCATTTTTTCCATATTCTTGTTGGCTGCATGTATGCCTTCTTTTCAGAAGTGTCTATTCATGTCCTTTGCCCCTTGTTTAATGGAGTTGCTTGATTTTTGTTTGTTGTATTGGTTAAGTTCCTTATAGATTCTGGATATTAGACTTTTGTCAGATGCATAGATTGTGAATATTGTCTCCTATTCTGTAGGGTGTCTGTTTACTCTCTCGAAAGTTTCTTTGCAGTGCAGAACTCTTTGGTTTAATTAGATCCCATTTGTCAATTTTTGGTTTTGTTACAATTGCTTTTGGAGACTTCATAATAAATTCTTCGCCAAAGCTGATGTCCAGAATGGTATTAGGTTAGTGCAATATTTTAATGGCAAAAACCACAATTACTGTAGCATCAACCTAATATTTCCCATGTTTCTTCTAGGTTTTTATTGTTTTAGGTCTTACATTTAAGTCTTATATCTATCTTGAGTTAATTTTTGTATATAGTAAAAGGAAGGAGTTCAGTTTCAATCCTCTATATATGGCTAACCAGCTATTCCAGAACCATTTACTGAATAGGGAGTCCTCTCCCTATTGTTTATGATTGTCAACTTTGTCAAAAATCAGATGGTTATAGGTGTGTGGCTTTCTTTTTCTCTATCCTATTCTATTGATCTATGTGTCTTGTTTTTGTATCAGTACCATGTTGTTGTGATTACTGCAGCCTTGTAGTATAAAGTCAGGTAGTGTGATGCTTCTGGCTTTGTTCATTTTGCTTAGGATTGCTTTGATGATTCTGGCTCTTTTTTGGTTTCATGTAAATTATAAAATAGGTTTCTTTGTTCTTCTTTGGTAGTTTGATAGAAATAGTATTGAATTTGTAAGTTGCTTTGCTAAATGGCAATTTGGTCATTTTAGCAACATTGATTCTTCCTATCCAGGAGCATGGAATATTTTTCCATTTGTTTGTGTTGTCTCTGCTTCCTTTCTGCTGTGTTTTGTAATTCTCATTGGAGAAACCTTTCACCTCCTTGGTAAGCTGTATTTCTAAGTATTTTATTCATTTTGTGGCTACTGTGAATGGGATTGTGTTTTTGACTTGGCTCTCATCTTGAATGTATTGGTATATAGAAATGCTACTGATTTTTCTACATTTTGTATTCTGAAACTTTGCTGAAGCCGTTTATCAGTTCTAGGAGATTTTTGGCAGAGTCTATGGGGTTTCTAGATATAGAATCTGCCAAGGGAGACAGTTCACCTTTCCCTCTTCCTATTTGGATGCCTTGTTTTCCTTTCTCATGCCTGATTGCTCTGGATAGGACTTTGAGTAATATGTTGAACCAGAGCGCTGAGAGAGATTATCCTTGTCTTGTCCAGTTCTCAAGAGAAATGCTTTCAGCTTTTGTCTGTTCCATTGATGTCGCCTGTGGATCTGTTATGTGAGAGCTTCCTTTGAAGGAATCAAACTCAGTAGATTCACAATATCTTATTATATGGATATACAGTTATGTAGTTATTTCCTCAATTAGGAGTTTACCAAGTTCAGGATGTTATAAATCACACTGCCATGAACAGCTTTATACATTAATTACTATTTATCATAAAGTAATTTTCCCAGAAGAAATGTATAAAAAAAAAAACCGAAGACTGAGAACATGTCAAAGTCTCCTAATTCTTGATAACCTTGCACATTGCTTTTCAGAAAGATTAGACCGATTCATACTTCCTTAGAAAGAATGTGAGCGGGCTCAGCTCACCACTCCCTTGTTGGTTTAACAATATCTCATTCATATTTGCCACATTGACTGCCAAAACAATCAGGAAAAATACTGCTTGAAAATATATTTCATTGTTTAACTTGGTTAAGTATGTCTTCATAAAGGTTTTATATTTGCATCGTCTTTTGTATATTTCTTTTTTTAGCTGTTTAAATAAGATAATTATATAGCTGCCATATCTGTTTCAAAATTTTAACCAAATTTTTGGCCTTTCGATTGTATGAATTTTTATGTGGTTAGAAAAAAAGGGCATATAAACGTAAGTTCAATGGATGAGAGCAAAAAGAAAATGATCTTGGCAATACTATCCTATCTCAAAACAATATAAAGATTCATCTGTTAGAGATTTTGCCACTTTTCTTTCTTCCCCTTTTGTTTTACTTAATCCATCTTGCATTGATCTTGAAATAGAGTGCGAACAAAGATCCAAAAGAACAAATTAAACGCTTTCCTCACAGCCAGTTTCCTCAGTACATTTTATTGAATTATTAGTTCCTTCTCCATTGATCTATTATGCTTAATTTTATCATAGATTAGGCTTATTTGAATAATTTATATAATTGAGGGTACATTTTTATCAGTATCATCACTTTATCATTGTCACTTAAAACTTCACAAAAATAAACACCCTAATGCAGATATTGCCACTTAATTTTAAGAGCTGTATACTCTTTCAAAACCTTATACACAAGTGATTGTCATAACTGATAGGAGGTGAAAATGAAGCAGCAGGACTAAGTCAGACACTCATTACAGCAGAAGAAAAAGAAAATGGCCTAATTTTTCTAAAAGAACATTTTTTATTCTAAATGATGTCTAACGTATGCAAACAGAGAGTTTAGCTAAAGAACCAATGTAATACAAGAAATATATTTTCTATTATATATGAGGATTAGTTGAATTTTCAAATCCTTCTTAACACTTCACTGGAAATCAATCCATTCTGTAGACTTAAAGCAAGGTTAAAACTCTTCTATAAAAACTATGCTACACAGAAATAATCAGAATGCAATTGAGGAACTGTCAGCATCTCAAACCACTGTCTATTATTTTATACTTTTTATATGTCTAACAAAGCATTTTTGGGAGCCCGCAGCTAAACTGGGATTTCAGTACCTGAGTTGCCAGCAACCTGCTCTAATGGGAGAGGAAGGGGAGCTGGACATGGGTGTTTACAGAGTATCTCTCACAGGATCCTCCTTTTACCTATTTGCCCTACCCAGGGTCCCTCACACAGAAAATTTATTTATACTGGCAGACGCCTTTGCAGCTCTTTTCCAACCCATATTCAGTTTTCATCTGCCTGAACATTGCTCAGGTACTAGGAGGCCGACCTTGTGTTCTCCCAGGAGCTCGGGGAAAAACCCAACATGGGGAAGCCCCTGGCTCTTCAGATGGAAGGTGCAAATTCAATACATTACCACAATGAGAAACAAATTCAGAGACTTTTATTTATAGACGCTCGGCAAGGAGGATATAATGAGTTGGGAGGGCAGCTCTCCTGCCCTGAGTCACAGGGTGCAGGAATGAATAATCAGGCAGAGAGAGAGAGGACTATTTACCAGCTAGCAGGACACAGTGAACAGGATGTGGGTCACCTTAAGGGTGCAGACAAATTCCTTCATGGTCTGTTTAAAGGAGACAGCAGTACAGTGGGGAGCCCAATCTGCTAGGTGGGGAAAACATCTCTAAGTTACAGTCTCTGGCCACCAGCTTGAGCCATTTGAGTGTGGTGTGGAATTGGAAACTGTAAAGGTTGACTGAGCCCTCCTTCTTGTATAAGAAAGCTAAACCTGCATTCAAAATGGCCGATGAGATGACATAAAATTGTAAGAATTCACTATACAAGGAAAAACCTAAACTTTGAATCTAACCAATACAAAAACAATTCAGAATACAGGAATACATAGAAAATGCTCATTAGTGGCTTTAAATGTAAGAGAAAAGTTTATTCTGTTTAGAAGAATGAATGACAACTTTTAAACCTCACACTACATATAAATTGGTATAATCTGTTGGGAGAACTCTTTGTCATTACCATAGCCCATACACACACCCAATGATACCGTAATTCCACTTGTAGGTAATATCCAACACAAATGGGCACCAAAAGGTAAAGACGAAAATGTTGGTAGAAGCACACCATTCTTAACAGCTAAAACCCAGACAAATTGTGGTGTATTTATTGGAGTAATACAGAGCAGTGAAAGTGAATTAAATATTCTAAACAAATACAATATTAACATATCTCACAAAGTGTTGAGTAAAATCAGCAAGAATGAATACTACGTTATTCTACATATATAACTTAAAAGTAGCCAAAGCTAATCTATGGCGTTAGAAGTCCAAGGAGGTAGGTGCCTTATGTGAGGTTGCTAATATAGGAAAGGGGGAACAGAGGGGAAGGGACAAACTTCACAGAATGACTGTACTAAGAAAAAAGTGTACATGTTCACTGTTTTATTCTGGTGCCTAGCATCCCCTATTGTAAGATGGTCAGCTCTCCTTCTCTCCAGGCATATACAGATTTCAGGATAAATGGCACATGGGCACCAATGCTTATGCTATAAAGCTTATTATTTATGTAGCAAATGGCAAACTGATTTCTCAAGAAAAACTCATGGTTTCATTCAGAGTAAAGCAAGAGAGGAGGGGAGCAGTGGCTTGGATTTTTGTTGTGGCTGAGAGTTGAGCCTAGAGACAGGTACCTACCCAGGTGGAGCTTGCCTGATTTGAAATTTCTACCAGTGCCAAGAGATGGAGGGTACTAAGCTTTCTAATCAGGTTGCCCAGATATCAGGTAAAGGGTAAAAGGGAGAGTGGGGACATGAAAGTTGTCAGAGGTCCAATATCCCAAATGGAGTCTCTTTATTACAATTATAGTTATACATTTATATTAAAGTATGTCTCATGAAATCACATTTAAAAACTTAATAAAAAAGCAAAATTACAGCCAAAGCAGGAAAATCTTCTATTCTTTTGTACAAAATACAGCCTCTCTATTCTACATTGAAAAGATGCCCTGTTAAATTATGGGTAAATCTCAAGGACCTTACAAAATAAACTGGGTATGTATCTCACATGCTTGTACCAGGCCATTGGAAATTTTTATAACTTCTATATATGTTTAGTCCTAAGAGCTAGTTTTGAAGTTGTAGTTCTTCTTTCATTAGTTATGCAGTTGGCATATTTTAGGTAACTGAAAGATCTTATATTACTTGTTTCATTCACACATGGTCTATGATTTATGGCTCAAGAAAGATTGCAATATTTGATCAAGAGGAAGGACAATAGGTTTCAGCAAACAGTAATGTTTCTCAAAATTAAATTACTAATGTGTCTTTGCCCAAATCTTCCCTAAAGTAGAATTTCTCCTGCTAAAGTAGAAAAACTACTGAAGCATTTTTGTTGTTTCAAAACATCTTAAAATAATCCATTTTCTCTAAATGTGACAAAGAATACATGTACTTCCCCCTCCTAATTTCAAAATTATCTTTTAGAGAATGCTTGAATATTCCTGTGACTTCCATTCCTTATCTCTGTGTAAAGAACTTTTAGAAATTTAGAAAGAAAAGCCCTCAGATCCAGTACTGCACAAATTCCAAGATAACGTTTATAAACGTAGATTATGTGTTCTTTCTGCTCTGTTTATATTTTCTATCTGATGCTGCTGCCAAATATTACATGAAACTACTTATGATAAAAAAAACTATCACTATTTTTCTGAAATTAACTGTGCATCCAACATTTTTGTTTTGTAAATATGGCAACCAAATTTCTATTCAAGAAAGTTCTCATCCACCTGTGGATGCATCTTTCTTCTGCATGCTGATCACCGTCAGTCTCTCCCAAGTCACATCTTCCCACCTAAGACCCAGCCATCATTTTCCGCCTGCCTACTATATCTTTTCAATGGGCTGTTAGAGATTATCTCAAGTCCAGCATATCTGAACCTAAATCACTCCACTCCTAACAAAGTAAAATTACTTCTCCCCGACACCGCACCATAACACACAAGATCCCACATTCATTCATCTCACAAGTATTTGTTGAATATCTATTGTTGAGTGAACAAATTAGACAAATACCCTCCTGTCCCTATGGTGCTTTGCCCTTTTTTCAAGATCTATAGCCTGAACCAATCCTTGGTGTCCACACAGATTCCACATGGATCTCCCTAATTTCCATTCCTTGCCCCAAAACATCCCGTCCTTACTCTGGCCTCTCCTATTGTTTTTTCCTTTTTATGTCAACAATTCCCACTCTTCTCAGTGACTACTCCTTATGCTCAACTCAATTTTCCAAAAGAGGAAATTTGTTTATAAAATTAAATCACCTAGAAATAGCACTAATCTTTCTGAATAGTCTCAATGAATTAGAGACTACTGCCAAGTCCTGTGTTTCTCCTCGTCTTTCCAGTCACTTCTTAAAGGTGTGGTCTTTCTGCCTGCTCTTCATCGTTCTCATCACTCAGGACACTGCAGTTGATTTCCACACCCATCAGTATGTTTCTTGTCTAAGTCCCCAGTGGCATTGTGCAAGTGCAGCACAACTGACATTTTGCAGGCTTCATCCACTTGCATTCCCCAGTGCATTTGACCTCATGATCAACTCTCACATCTGACACTTCACAATGCCTTTGATCCTGATTCTCTTCTTACGTCCATGGACTCTTCACATATTCTTCTACCCATTCCTCACATCTAGAAAAACTAAGTGTTGATTTTTCACAGGGTTTCACCTTTGACCATATATATATATGTGTGTGTGTGTGTGTGTGTGTGTGTGTGTGTGTGTATTCTTTTTCTAGAATATATTATATATTATATTATAGCTTTTTCACCTTAACTTTAATTCATCAAAGTCAAGTTTATTGCCATCTAATTTCCATGCCATATTTGCCATTTTTTTCACTGGTAGTTGTTGATACCTCCACCCACTCAATTGTCTAAAATTGAAATCTCAGAATTATTCAAGAGTCTTTCTTATATTTCATTTGCCTCATTCAAGCCTATCCATTCTAGCTTTTGAATGTCTCCAGAATGACAAAATACCCTTCACTTCCATCCCTACTTTTGCCACTCTAGTTGAAACCTATAGAATTTGGGGATTAGAATATTCCATTATACTTCTGAGCAGTTGAAAATCTCAGGGACTTACATCATTCAATGTGCTGTCTACTCCACAGCTAGAGTCACCTTTCTAAAAACATCTTGCTTAAATTCTTCAATGTCTTACCAATAAGATAAAGTTCAAACTCTTTAGTATGATACATCAAGCTCTTCGGAGACTACTGGCTTTCCACTTCTAATATTTATTATTTATTCCTTTTATACAGAATTGTTCTTACCACATTCCTGTGCTCTTGCACACTGGTAAAGTTTCATACACCTTTCAATACTCTTCTAAACCATCACCTCTTCTTTGAATCATTTCCTGACCTTCTCTATCAACTTCAGGCAGAAGCAGAGATGCCTTTCATTGTGGTCTTCCTGTGGTTGAAATGTCTCTGTCACAAGTTACTTTGAATTGTGTTTATTTCATCTTTCCCATTGCACTGTCCCCTCATAGACACACATACTCTTTATATCTGCAGCACAAGTCATAAGCTCTGGAATATGAATAGCAGTTACAGTAAACTATTGACCATTCATTCATTCAACAATTACTTAACGAACTCTTATGTTCCTCAAAATCTTACAAGTGGTGAAAATAAAAAAGTTAAAAATGTAGACAAATATTGGCTCTGATGGAGCCAATATTCTTATGAATCCTCAGAAATAACATACTTTAATAGTCCTATAAATTATCATGAACTCCAGAATGTACAGTTTTTGTTTAATGAATATCTATGATCAATTGATTGAATTTTCCTAACATTTGCATCTAAGTGATACCCTAAGTTTCTTATTAAAAGTTTGAAATATGAGTATTTGGTGTAAAAATATAAATAATATATATTTTCAATACTAATATTTTAATATGTGAAACAGTTTTAAACTACCGTTTTACTTTATTGAAATGTTATCTTTTAGAAAAATTAAATGAAATCAGGAAAAGACTGCATAAGTTTTCTTTTTCTATGAGCTATTATTTTGATCTAGTACATGGTTGGGCAATTCTGAATTTTTAACTGTATTATGAAATATACTATTGCCTGTTCAGTTATGGGACACTGTTTTCTGAAAGCAGCAAAAATTACAAAGCTTCCAGAAGTTAGTGACTAGAATGCAAAAGAGGTTCTCATTCATGTCCAGTGGGAGTTGGTGGAGAAATAGGAAAGGTTTGAATAAATAAATTGATAATAAAAGTAATAATAATATTGAAGCTAACAACTATAGAATATTTACTATGTGTCACATATTGTTTAATGCTCTTGATGTATATTAACATATATTACATTAGCTGATGTAATGTTCCAGCTTTACAGAGGTCACACAGTTTTCAAGTGGCAAAGATTCTGGCAGAGTTTTCTTTTTAAAAAAATGTTTAATTTCTGTGGATGCATAGTAGATGTATGTATTTAGGCAGAGTTCTCTTAGTCCTACATTATTCCATATTCCTGTATTAGGTTTCAATAGACCAGCAGCAGATATAATAACTACTGTTTTCTGTTTCATAAAAAATGATTAGAAGACACTTAAAATCAAATCCTGACATTAAAATGTTAAATTGTTATTGAGATAATGAGCGAGCTGGGAACAATATGATCCCATGTGTACCTACTGTCATTTCTGTGATGGGTGCCATGGATGAACCTGCGTTACCTCACCCCTACAAATTCATATGTTGACTCCTTAATCCACAATGTGACTGTATTTGAAGATATCATTTTTTAGGAGGTAATTAAGGCTAAATGAGGTCCTAAGGGTGGGTTCCTAATCTCATAGGATTGGCAGGCTTGGAAGAAAAAGTAGGGAGAAAAATATTCCTTCCTCTTCCTTCCTCTCTCTCTCTCTCTCTCTCTCTGTGTGTGTGTGTGTGTGTGTGTGTGTGTGTGTGTGTGTGTATCCCCACAAATAAGCATCAAGGAAAGGTCACATGAGGACACTGGGAGATGGCAGTTTTCTGCAAGTCAAGAGAAGAGCTTTCACCAAAATCCAATCATGCTAGCATCCTGATCTTGGACTTCTAGCTTCTAGAACTGTGAAAAAATAAATTTCTTGGGTTTATTTGTTTAAGAGGTGGTGTGTGACTATGTCTCCCAGGGTGGCCTTGAACTCCTGGCCTATCCTCTCACCTCAGACTCCCAAAGAGCTGGGACAACAGGCACACGCCACTATGCACATTTAAATTTTTGTTTTTTAAGCCACCCAGTCTGTGGTAATTTGTTATGGTAGCCTAAGCAGGCACATGAGTTATGAAAATACTTAACACATCTCCAATTCCAATGTTATAGAAGTTTTAATGATGGAACCATGAATAGCATAATTTCTGAAGCCATTTTTGTCATAGTCTAGTGAGCATACATTGCTCAAAACAAGTTTATTGAAAACAGCAGAAAGAGAATCATGAGAGGATGCCCTTAAAATAATCCTAATTTTATCCGAACAAAAATATGAATTGGTAAGGAAATCTGAGAGAACAGATAATACTGATGATTCAAGTCCTACTGCTATAGTTAGAAGTTTTCCCAAAAAAAGATAAACAGCTAGGTTATGTATATTTAAGTATGCATTCTATTAAGCGGTTAATAGTTCAAGTGCATTTTATGATGAAATATTTTAATTGGCTTATTTATTTATATTTATAGTGTCTATTGGGGATAGGATAAACCTTAATTTTAGTTCTTCTCCAAAAATATAAGATCAAATGGCAGAAAATGAAGAGTTCAGGGTTTTCTTTTTCAGCCATATATTTTCATTTCCCTTGTAAAGTGGTGTTTATACCAGACAGTTAAGCAAGTAACTTTTCTATATATTATTGTGGCAGTTTAAAAATAGATTTATTTTCAATTTGCAGTAAATTCTTAGCCTCTGCTTTTGCAGCTAAATCATTTTTGCCATCCTCATAGCACACCGAGGATATGAATTCCTTCGAGCAATAAAGATCTATGAAATTCTTAGGACAAATATTATTAGGCTATAATTTTCATTACTTAAAACCAATATCTGAAAAATAAGCCCTGGAATACTTCCTTTATTTCATTTTTTCTGACCAAAGGGTAGCCCAGTATACAGACCAAAATAAGATAAACACATACTCATCAGTAACTGAAACTTTTCTTTAAAATTTACTTGGTAACAGAAAAATACATCTTTTAATTTTAACAGAGAGTCTCCTTTTTCAGTGATTTCATAGCTAGTCATTTCTGATTTCCATCCCAATTTATCATCTGTCAACGAATACCTGAAGAATTACAAAATCATGGATCAGGTCGCTGACTTATTCTTTAAAATCATATTGCATTTATGAGACATAATCAAGGATTTTTACCTCAAACTACTGATCAAAAGACTTAAACATCTCACTTTGATCAAGGGAACATTATCTTTCTACTGACAGACAATTACTCCAGAGTTGATACAAATTCACAAATTCTGACACATGTTTAATGCATCAAATAATACATCTTAAAGAGAATTCATAGCACCGAAATATAGCCAAGTAACAAAAACAAAGTTGAATATTTCTTGTTTCTCTGAAATTTTGACCAAATGCAGAAGACAAAAAAAAAAAAGGTCAATGATTACACTTTCTACAGGAAGCTTCAAACAGTGGGAGCCACACAACCCTTCCAGAGCTTACTAATAGGCCACTTATTTCCCTCCATCTGGCTATCATTTGCCATCGCCAAGCTGTATACACATCAGACAACAAGAGAGGAAGATAAATTGAATCACTGGAATGAGAAAAGAAAGAATTATTTAAACTGTGTCTTCGGTTAGGCAAAGAAGTTAGCTGTGAGAACAGACTTGTTTATCAGAAGGTTGTCCAAAAATAGGGAAACGGGGCAAAATCAAACGATGGCTTGATCTGCCAACCAAGCAATGCAATGTCAGAGGGCTGCTCTGAAGTATAATGAATGCCTGCAGGCTACCAAGTCAACTGCTAACCTGAGCATCCAACATCATTCCTGATGAGAAATTGATGGGACCATGATACCAGCAGCAGGTGTCAGCATAGGCCTCAGGCCAGATGAGGGTGCGAAGGGGGCTATCGTGACAACTAAGTAAGTGCAGAGGATGTAGAGCCAGAAATAGACAGATGAGTAGGTATAACCCTGAGAAATAAAGGAAATCCTTGAATAGGGATGAACGTTTAAATGTTTTCATTTATGCAAAACTTACTAATATTATCAATGAGGAATAGATATGGAAGTTCATGATAGAAAATTATAATTGGGTTATAGAAAGGTAGATAAAAATATGAACATCTGAACTTTAGCTTAAAATTCACATGTTTCTTCATTAGCACTTTTATATTGAACATGTAAATGCTTATTCATTGAATAACAACAAAAAAATCCAAAACCAGAAATGTTGGCTCTGTGACAATAGCAATAGATTTGCAATAGATATTGTAAACTTTCCATTAGTAACAAAGCACATTTAAATGAAATATCACTGTAATAAAGCTACAGTTTACATTTCCAAGTTCTGTCAAATACCTAACACCTTACAATTGTACAAATTAAAAAATCAGGGCACCCTAATAAATTATTTTACCCTGACTCCAAACTTATTTTACTATAGTTTATATTGCCAGAAAACAGTAATAAATTTAGAAGTTTCTAGTAGGCCAGGGGTGGCTATGCTTTGGGATCAAATATTGATTTGCTAAGTTCTGACAATCTTTCTGTATTGACTTACATACCTTTGAAGTTTAATATAAAATGCAACAACAACTTATCAGCATCACTGACTCATTTAACCTTTCTACACTCTCCATTAGAATATTACTTGTCTGTTTTGGGCTCTATTCCATTCTCAGCACCTAAAATATTCCTGGGCTTAGTAAACATATGTTGAATGAAAGAGTGAATCTTTGACTATTAACCTATAGTCCAGTGACAAAGGCAGAAGAGATACTGTTACAGTCTCAATTATGAACCCCCAGAATTCATATGCTGAAGTCCTAAAAAATGTGATTGCATTTGGAGACAGAGCTGTTAAATAGGTAACTAGACCAAAATGATATCATTAGAGTGATCCATAATGCAATATGACCGGTATCCTTTTAAGAAGAGAAAATTAAGGACACAGACACATACAGAGGGAAGATCATGTTAAGACACAGGGAGAAGACAAGTCATCCGTAAGTCCAGGAGGGAATCCTCACATGAAACTAACCCTACTGACACCTTGATCTTGGACTTCCAGCCTCTAGAACTGTGAGAAAACAAATTTCTATTGTTGAAGCAACCCAGTCCTCAATACTTCATTATGACAGCCCTAACAAATACACAAATGTAATGAACTTTCTGGTTGATAGAATTAAAAAAAAAACACAAAGAATTTTAGGAAAACAACTATAACTGTTTACAAATGTTAGATTTCATCATGCGGCAATAATCAAGCTATGATAATGAAATATAATATGGTCCCTCTAATGTTGAATTTAAAGGCTTTACCCCTCTCATTGTATTAAAATGACATTGGTGAAACTATGCCAAATCTTGTAATCCTGATACAATCCATCAACGGTCAGAAAAACAGAATATTACCTATATTAAATATGACTGCCTAATCCAGGAGCAGGAATTATATTTAAAATTACTAGAACCCAAACAGAAGCAAAGGGTATGATGTGGAAAATAACTTAACAGACCAGAATTGTAAGGGTACTTGGCTTCTTGGACTTTATAGAAGCAGTCGAATGTACTGAGACTAAATGTTTATAGAAAAATTTTGTCTCCCTAATTATGCATAAAGAAACAATTTTATGGGATTTTGAAGGAATGCAAGGCTAAGACTATTGAGCTACAATAAAAATGTGACGGGAATATTTATGCTTTTTTGGTTAAAAAAAAACTTTTGGTGATTTTATATCTAATGAGTGTGCAGAGATTAAATATTAATGATTATATAAACACGCAACATGCTGTTCATCCAAAGAGGTAAAACTTGTTTAATGTTAATAAATCTTGTGTCAGGAAACTTCCCCAAGATAAAAGCTATGGCTAGCTGCAAAGCCAGCTACAGAGTAATGTGTTTTCAAAGTTCTAAATCTTTAAAGGCAAATGAGAGTCATATCCTACAGCAACAGAATCCACACTGAATGACATTGTTTACTGGGAAAGTGTGAGGAGCAACTGAAGTCAAAGGATATTATTTAATTGCCAGAGAACTAAAATCTGTTATTAATCTTGTTAACAGAGACTTGAGTCTAGTCTTAAAGTCACCTCGGTAAAACCATATCCCACTAATTGCACTAGACAGAAAATCCATAAATAGAACTATGTACTTGCTTTGGAAGATTGTGGCTTGTCATATTTGCAAAGAACAATTACATTTGAGGCACTAATCTAAAAGTTAGCATGTCTTTTGTTTAATACCAAAAGGCATTAGTAAACCAAAGGACAGTAAGTTAATAAAAAGAAAACAAGCTGTTTTTCTCTCACACACTTCTTAAGTCATTTTCTATAAATCTAAATGTCCAACACCTACTAAATATAATTGTATATGATGTTAAAAGCTAAAACAATGCAATAAAATTTGTTGTATCTATAATTCCACACAGTTGACTGTCATTTCAAAAATATTTAATTTATTCTCCATTAATTAATTAATAATAACAACAGGAAAACGATGATACACATAATTATGAAATGTCAATGCACCAAGGCACTGGATGCAATATGTGTACAATATGAAATAGACATGGTACACTAGTCAATATATAAGAATGGGGACACACTCAGTGGCTAATGCCTGTAATCCTAGCACTTTGGGAGAACCACTTGAGACCCAGAGTTCAAGACCAGCCTGAGCATTATAGTGAGACCCCATTACTACAAAAAAAAATTATCTTGGAATGGTGGCATATGCCTGTAAGCCTACCTACTGAGGAGGCTGAAATGAGAGGATCACCTGAGCCTGGGAGTTGGAGGTTGCTGTGAGTCCTGATTGCGCCACCATAGTCCAGCATGAGCAACAGAGACAGACGGAGAGTAGGAGGGAGGGGAGGGGAGGGGAGGGGAGGGGAGGGGAGAAAAGAAGAAAGAAGAAAAAATATCTGGTAGAAAACTTTGGTTATTTGAGATCACTTTTGAGTTTTCAAGCTGGGGTGTAACTTTGAAGTACTTTTTAAATCAAGGCATATATGATGCCATATACTCTAGCAATAATGTGTTTTGAATGTCAAGAACTTTGGAGTACAGATCACCATGCTATTGCCTGCTGTATGCTAACCTGGGAATCTTCTTGGTTGCCTAACTAAAGTCTCCAAAATAAGCTGCAACTGTGTGTTCACGTATCAGGATATCCTTGATACAGACATTATGGCAGACAAATGATTATGTCATCATCTGCTTCCATTATCTGCATGTTAGCTCTCTCACTTTATATAATCTATGGGCAAAATCACCAATATATTGACTCTCAAATCGCTCAGACTTCGCCTCTAGATAGACATTAACAGGCTTTTGACCTTCTCTGTCTCTGCATAAAACTCATAATGTCCAGAACTGAATTAGTAACCTCTTCTTAAATTGTTAGTCCTAGAGAGTGATGGCACATCTAATCATATAGCAGATCAAGACAGAACATGAATTTATTTCTGACTCCTTCCTCTACTTATTCTTAAAATCCAATAAATCACCATGTTGCAAATTTCATTATATTACTACTTATATGAAATATCTTTTCATCTACAGTCCTATTACCAATGTTCAATATCAAGTTCTTGTTACTTATCTAGCATCTATCATTATTTTAAATTATATCTTTTTAGAATAAAGTAATCTTCAGAAAAATCTTCTATGGTAAAATTTATGCCAACCTAATTCCCCTCTCCTACCACGTTCTGACTCTTACTTTATATTCTAATAATCCTTACTTCACTCATGTCCACTACATCCCATGCTGTTTCTTACTTCCATACCACTGGCCATTGCTAAAGTTGTTCCCTGGGTCTGAAATCCCCATCTTTCTTTTGTTCCATATTATTGATTCTTACTTAAGGTTTAAGATTTGGTGCACGTATTATCTCCTAGGGAAGTCCTCTGTGATCCCTCCTGAGCTGGGTTACATATTCACACACAGTACTTTCTTAATACCTCTGTAAGTCTCTTCCCCTGAATTTTCACATTATTTTATTGTGACCTTCTTGTTTATATTAGTATACAAATAGCTTCAAAGAAGAAACTATAGCTTATTTACTTAAGTTTATCTTTAAGATACTAGCATAATGCCTAGTCTAGTATAGACAATAAATAGTGAGTGAATGAATAAATAAATGAGTAGATGGCTGAAGGAGAGACAGTTAATTGCTATGGATAAGATATTTTCTCCCTTTGATTCCCAATAAAAGATGTAATTTTTTTTCTCTAAATTTTAAAGATTTTTGCCTAAACTCATTTGGGCTTTCCTAGACCTAACTAAAAGTATCTGAAAATAATGTGTTACATTTTAAATTTGAAACAGATGAAAATTATTTGGATAACCCAAATATGTTCTAGTAAATATGACAAAATATTCTAATGACTTTCAGAGTCTCATGTTCTCTAAACTTATAGAATCTCTTAATCTAATACATGAAGATACTATTAATCAAGGAACTATTTACCTATTTTCAGAGGAAGAAAATACTCAACTATATTTGGTTTTTAATTTTCTGTGTTCTTTTTGAAGATGGTAAACATTGAAAAAATTATTAAAAATTCATTAAAGAAACAGGTATCAAACAAATATAAACCTCTCAAGTGATTTTTTTGTATGTTTACAGCATTTGTACAACTGATGCTATAGTTTGATACTCTACTGAAATGCTGAGACACTGTGTATCTGGAAATTAACTTCACAAGTGCAATCATTATTACTTTTCCAGTAATCAGATCTGTTTCAAGGCTATACATGCCCTAAGTAGAAAGATGCCTGCAGTTGGAGGGCAGAATCTATTAAAAATACATGTAAATGATTATCCTAAGTGTGGGTGGAGGGAAAATCTATTCTGCATCTAAAAGATTTCAAGTAGGTTTGCAGCATATTTTCTCCGAATCCCATCTGCCTACATCTTAGGCCTTAGTTTATATTTCCAGGTGATTATGGGCCACATTTTTCATCTTTACAAACAAATGATATACCGATAAAAGACACCTTAATTGAGTCTGCAGGGAAAACGTTGCATCTATGATACAATTTTTGCAATGTACATTTTAAGCCAAAGGACATACTGTCCTAACAATTTAACAGATACTTTAAATGAGTTATAAAATGTGCTAATCTAAAATTGTCACAAAGTGTATTGATTCTTGAGGTGAAAGAAGATATAGAATATTTCATTATCAAATTTTTGATTTTTAAAGATCCCCATTTTGATTAGGATTTGTATATTATTTAACAGCTATTGTGAAACAGACTATTATTTTAGGCATTATTTCATCTCTGAGTTGGCAGTTAATACATTCACATTATTGTGGCCACACTTTGGTCACTCTTATGAACAGAATCCAAAAGTGTAAAAGATCAAAAGGAGCTATAGTAGTAATCCACATTGTAGATATACAGACTTTAAAAAAAAAATTATAAGGAACCAAGGCCGCTAAGAAAAAACCTGCAGGTAGGAAGAGGGGTGACATTCCCTGTGGTTCTTGCACTTAGATTATCATTGTGACAGCTAAGTGGATTTCCACAGTGAAACCATTTCTTACTTAAAATTATAGCCCAAAGAGAGACAAAGCTCTCTTTCTTGTCTTTTGGGCAACTTGTGTAATGACTGAAAGAGGGCACAGCAGAGCCTGTGGCCAGGGCATGGGTACTAAACTCCAACCATGGAACCAGTCCCCAACAACCATCCCCTTTAGATGAGGCTATCCAGCCACCACCCTTCCTGCTCATGGAAACCTATGTTGAATCACTTTGCCCTTGTGCCCATCACAGCTGACTGGACGTAGAGATGATACCTAACATGAGAAGGGCTATTCCATGTGCTGGCCTGTGGCCTGTGACATGCTGTGGCATTCAATACCCTCTCAGATATTTGAATTGAAATATAGAATAAACTTAAAGGTTAGCAGTGGGCTCTGAATTTGCAGTTTCTGTAAGGTAGTGTTGAGGTCATGAGGAGTCCAGGGCAGGCTGAAGTTAGGTTCTATGGAATGTAGAGGTGCAGGATGAGGAAATAAACAAAGATGAAAATGAAGAATGGAGAGAAAAAAACCATGGCACCACGTGGAACAGAATGAAGAAACTGGTCCCTAGAACAGACAGTTCAACCTTTAATCCAGCCTCACAATTTGAAGTATTTGGGTAGATTTCATTCTTCCTTGCTACTAAATAGCTCACATGAAAATAAAAAAAAAAATACATGGGAGGCAGTAAGGATGTTCTGCCAACTACAGGTGCCTCACACACATGAACTCAGATGTGGTCATCTCCGACATCTCATACTTTCCAACATACCCAAACACTAGCACCACTTTTTTTCGCCATCCAGGCAAACACCTGGTTTAAGGGATATGGGAGAACTACCACCTTCTCTCTCCAGTGAAGGATAAACAGTCAGACACATACTGAGCTCAAACAAGAGAATAAATATCACACATCCTTAAAATCCCTTTTGAGATTTTAAAAAACAAATTAAACAGTTTCTTGCCAAAAGCAAACGCAACTTGAATACAAATAATTTATAAAATAAAGTTCAAGATGTGCTTGTTAGATATTGCAGGACATCTGATGGAGTCTGAAATCCATGAAATGGCAAACTCACTATTTACAGGATATGACTTCATAAAACATTCTGCAGGCATTTGTGGACATTTTGTAATATCACTGAGATAGCATTATTATTTCTCTTTCCTATGATAAAAGATCAATTAAAGTGCAAAAGGACTTGTGTAATCTCTTAAAGTCACAGGAAGATCCAAGAGCCTGGTATATGCCATTATACAAAACTATCAACTCTATTTCAAGCAGTGAAATAGCACAGACATGATCAGAGGCCTCCTCTACAGGAAATCCAAATTTATAAAATCAGGAATGAAGACTTACCAGGTTTTATCTTAAATGTGTTTGTTATGGTTTTATCTACATAGAGATTTACCTATAATATCTAAGCACAGATTATTAACAGAAATGTTGTAGTAGAAAATGGCAGGAGACTCAATTAAAAATCAATGAAAATGTTGAAGTTTAGATTTATGAGAAAGCTTTTGAGAATGTATTTACTGCACATAGAAACATAGGACTTCAAGTATATATTAGGTTTTTAGGATATTTACTGGAGGAAGCTTAATAAAACAAGACACCCTACCATAATGTTTTTCCCTATCAAGGCAAGAAAATATATTAAATATCCTACTCTTCTTTTCCCACAACTTATATTTAAGGAAAATCCATTGAAGAGCAAGAACTAGGCTTTCTCAAAAGTGACTAACTGGTACAAAGATCACAACAGTTTCCTTACAAAGGAGGATTCATCTCCAGACTTTGATTACAAGACTCCATTTATATATAAGCAAATGAGCCTACTGGGTGGCTAATTGTAACCTACATGTTATTGAGCATAAAGTGATTAAACAGTGCCACCCTGAGCTAGCAGTTCTGAGAAGTTTAATGGTATGTGAAGTATCACAGAGTGTTCGTACATTAAAGAAGAATCGTTTCAGTGCTTACACTGCTAAGAAACTGGATTTCATAACCAAAAAATATATATATACATTTGAGATGGAGTTTTGCTCTTGTTACCCAGGCTGGAGTGCAATGGGGGTGTGATCTCGGCTCACCGCAACCTCCGCCACCTAGGTTCAAACAATTCTCCTGCCTCAGCCTCCCGAGTAGTTGGGACTACAGACGTGCGCCAACATGCCCACCTAATTTTTTTGTATTTTTAGTAGAGACGGGGTTTCACCATGTTGACCAGTATGGTCTCGATCTCTTGACCTCATGATCCACCCACCTCGGCCTCCTAAAGTGCTGGGATTATAGGCGTGAGCCACTGCGCCCGGCCCCCAAAAATATTTTTTAAAAACTGCTCCCATAATTGCAGTGTGCCAAAAAAGGTGAATTCTGAAAAGAAAATGCAATTCCCAGATAAACTCCAGATAACTATTTTGTGGCATAAAAATATTTTTAGAAAAATATAATATAGCTACTTCTTATATCACATTTACTCTGCGCAAAGCACAAGTCAGAGTGCTTCATACACATTAGCTCATTTAATTCTCACAGTAACCTTTTGAAGTGTTGATGATTATCCTAACATTGCAGAGATGAAAATGAGACATTCACTTAAAATTTTTTATACATACACACAGTTATTTTGACAGACCTAACTAGCAATACGTTATTTTATTTTTAAGTTTGATTAGGATTACTGAGAATGTACTAATCTAGTGGAAATTATATTTCTACATTTGTGTGTCCAATTTTGATCAGTAATGGTACTGTGAATAAAACAGACATACACAAAAATCAGTGACCACACTGATTTCAGAAAATAGGAACCAAGAGTTTATGCAGAAAGGCTGATCTCTCCAAAGGTACTCCTGGTTGAAAGTTTCTTCGCTTCAAAGTTTTCTCCAATGCCATATTGTTTAAGAGGTTTTCATTTGTGATATTCAGAGATACTTGGACGTTGGCTTTAGAATTTGGAGGACTAGACTATTGTTGCCGATTGATTCCATGTACTAGTGAGTAAGATCTCTGAACTATTATGAGTGCAGTATAATTTAAGGGAATTAAATATAGCTGGAATCACAGAAACTGTATTGTAATTCTAACTCTCACATTCATCTGGAGTGTGAACTAGGACAACTAGCATAACATGTCTGGTACTTAAAAACTTTTTCAAAAAATAATAAAATTAGTCTAGAAAATTCTGTGAGTATAAGTCGACATCAATAACATAGTTTTCATTTAACAAAGTAAGAATGATCTTAGCAAAATCGTAGATAATACAGATCAGTTATCTAAAAGACAGAAACTACAAAAACTCACTCAAGAAAAAAATAAACTGAATAGTACAATGGATACATATTAAATAAGTTAAATTTATATTTAACTACTTTCCAACGACAACACAAACTCCAGACCCAGAAGTCTTCACTGGTGAATTCTGCCAACATTTAAAGAAGAAATAATGTCAAATCTACAATGCAAGAATCAGTTCTTGAGTACAGCAGTGCAATCTTCACTCAGTGCAACCTCTGCCTCCCAGGTTCAAGTGAGTCTCCTGCCTCAGCCTCCCAAGTAGCTGGAATTACAGGTGTGCACCACCACACCCAGCTAATTTTGTTTATCTATTTATTTATTTTGCTAGAAATAGGGTTTTGCCTTGTTGATCAGGCTGGTCTCGAACTCCTGACCTCAAGTGATCCACCTGCCTCAGCCTCTTCTTCAGTGATGGTAGCTATAATCCCAAAAGTGTTGGGATTATAGGTGTGAGCCACCTCACTCAGCCCAAGGACCAGTTCTAAATGCCATAGCACCAAAAAAGGAAATTTTTAAGTGTAAGTCTAACAGAATGTGGGTAGAATCTGTACACTGTAAACTACAAAAGACTGATGACTCATAAAATTAAAACCACAAACTGAATCTTACTGTAGGTAAACTTCAAAATAAATTTTTAAAATACCATAAAGGAATGTAGAAATTAAAAATTAATCTTAGTTTATATAATTCATCCATCTAACAATCAATCAAGGAAAGTTCTATTTTCTTCCTGTCTTTTCTTGATTTTGTAAAACACTGTGGATTACTGAAAACAGCCTAAGAATAGTAACTGGTCCTTGACTTGGAAGAAGTGATATGCCTTTCAGGAGGTCAGATATACAAGCAACAAATGACAAATGAGTAATCATCATAGCACAGCTGTGTAATAAAGTGCTGGTGAGAAGAGTTGAGGCAACATTTACTGTACTCTGCTGGGGTAGGGAAGTTGTGTGGAAAGAACACTAAATGCTAAAGGCAAGAAAGGAGTTGTCATTTGAGATGACGTTATTCCACAGTGAAAGAGGCAGAAGGGAATTATATAAACACTCTCTGTTCCTTATTTCCACTCTTCTTGTAGTCAAGATCCTGGGAGGAATATTCGGTGGTAGCATACTTATTCTTCCCCCATGCTGCTTCCAGCCAGTAACTGTGCAGCGGGGACACCGAATCAGGTCTATCACAGGGAGACATGGGACCCATCTGAAAGCCAACTTTAGCTTGAGTGCTCCCCAGCAGTCATGCCAACCTTCCTTAGACTGCATAGCAGGTCCAGGACACTTCCATGCACCCTTTCTTCCCTCTCTCCATTCAGGAGCAGGTTCACTTCATGATATGACAGGTTTCTTTCTTTTAGCTTTTCCTGGTTCCCCATTTTCTTCTTCACAGTTATTTTATTAGTTAAATCTTGCATGCTTAATCCCATTTTGGTAACCTCTTCCAAGAAGACACGCACTACCACAGTTTTCTTTGCCTATTTTGTTTCTCCCATTTGCCTAAAAAATACTTGTGTTCATGATTCTGTTTATAGTGCCCTCTTTCCTCCCATTTTAGTAGAAGCTGACTGTTTCCCCTACAGCCTATATCTACTGCAATGAAAATATGTCTTCTTTCTAGATCATTCCTTTTTTCTTTTCTTTAGGGAGGCGGTTCTTTCTCTGTCACCCGACTGGAGTGCAGTGGTGTGATCAGAGCTCACTGCAGCCACGAACACTCGTGTCCAAGCTATCCCCCCACCTTAGTCTCCTAAGTAGCTGGGACTCCAGGCACATGCCACCACGCTCAGCTATTTTAAATTTTTTATTTATTTTTTTGCGGAGATGGGGTCTCATTACTCTGCTCAGGATAGTCTCAAACTCCTGGGCTTAAGGGATCCTCCCACCTCAGCCTCCCAAAGTGCTAGAATTACCAAGGTGAGCTACCATGTTCAGCCCCATACTAGATCATTCTTCTGGGCTCTATACCTAATTTTGCTAAACAGATACGTTCATGTAGATATTGCAAAAGCACTACAAATTCAAAATTTCAAAAACAAAATGTGTTTTATCTCTTAAAAAATTTATCTTTCAATATTCTTTAACTGCATATAACAATCAGGATTCAGTAGAAAAAACAGATATATTCTCAGTGTATCAAGTAGAAAGGGACTTTATACAGGAAATAAAGGTGCTTACAAACTTGGGGATGATTGTAGGCCTCCAGTGATTTTATTTCATTACAATTTTATACCATCTTGGCTGTGATCTGCAGATCAAGAAGCTATCATTGGTACTGCTATCCCTGATACATAAAAGGGGTAACCAGATACCTGAAAGTACAGTTGCCTAATGCCAAAGCCTACATCTGCCAGAATCTCTTAGCCAGCTACCATCACTGAAGAAGATGACTTCTGCCTCACTTATTAACAAATCTATGAAGACTGTATCTAATTGGGAAAAATTAATTTGCTACAAAACTCAGGCTGCAAAGGCGCCTAGGCAACATAGATTTTAGCTTCCCTAAACTCCAAATTGAAAGAGATCCAAAAAGAGAGCCAGCTTGTGTACCTGCTAACTTAATGGAACCAACATCACCAATTCGCCCAAGCCAAAAAATAGAGGGCATCCAACAGTCCTTGCTCTTCCTCACTCAACTGATGAATTACTAGTCTTATTCATACCTAAACTGCCACTGGCTTACCTCAAGCCTTGACAAACTCTTATTTGGGCTTCTAATATAGTATCTTGACAGCATCAAAGAGTATATTAACTCGTCAGTTTTACACTTCATATTTCCATGTAGTGCTTTTCCTAAAGTGTAACTGTTATATTACTCCTTAAGTTTTGAGGCTCTTTATCCATAAGGCAATGTAGGGCTCATTCAAGGTCTGCAAGGAATGTCCTGGGCCTCTGGCACCCTGGCATGGTGTGCAAAGCCTTAGATAACCTACTGCTCGCTAACATCTCCAATGCTTCTTTGTGTACTCTAGCCATGCCAAAGTATTTGCTATGCCCCAAATTTGACATATCATATTATATAACTGAAATTTGTGGAAATTTTCCCTCTGCCTTGAATTCTAGCCCTCTTTACCTCTTTTACCAAGTTTAATGCTCCAATCCTTATCTAAATAAAATACCCCCAACAATCTGTAAGGACTCAGCTGAGCAGATATTTCTTGAACTGATGGCTGTTATTGTATCACTGATGACAAATATAGGAATTATTAGCTTACAACTGAATAGGACTAGACTCCCTTGAATCCTGAGTTCTGCATTAAGACTCCCCATTTTGATGGCATCAACACTGCAGTTCCTCCACGGCAGAGTACATATCTTATTTGCCTCCATCAGGAACATAGTAGGTGCTCAATAAAATACTGGTTAATAGAGTGAAAGAAAAAAAGATTGGAGAGGAGCTTAAGATAGCCAGAGCAAAACTGAACAGTAAATCTTGCTATAAGCTAAATCAGAAGGAAATGCTAAAATGCTAAATTTTCTAGTATTTTAAGATAAAATTATATTTTATAGTGTCAATTTTATAAAGCATAATGTATTAATAGTATTTCATTAGGATTAAATATATTTTAATAAAAATTATACTATCTTAGTATTGTTTAATTTAAAATATTTAGAAACAAAGGAGTTATATAATTAAATTAATTCTTTAAAGAACCATAGTTGTTTTATATTAAAACTAATAAACATGGGCTTCCACAAAAGTATTTTATCATATTTCATATAACTGATTTTACTCTAAAATACATAATATGATAATATGAGAAAAACCTTTTATTTTATAATGGGGTATAAAATGTTTATATGTTAACTATTAATACCTAATGATATACATTTTACTGGGACATTCTATATATAGACAACAATTATGTAAACTAGGAGACATGTACACATCAGCCTATAGACATGGCAGCTACATTTTAATATATTAGGATTATATTTCATAGGGTAATTATTACCCATTTTTAAGTGAGCAGAATTTTTATAGTCAGAATAATTTAGTCAATGTTTCCCAAACTGTGATTCAGTGAATACATATTCCAAAATATAATTACATTTAGTTCTGCTGTAGCATAATATATATGTTCCTTAAAAATCAGTGTGCTATGAAAAATCATGCAAAAAGTAAAAATAAAAATAACACAGCTTATGGAAAAAAATGGGGCTAGGCACATAAAACTCAAAAATTTTGTCAGTGATACATAAAAAAAAGAACCCAATAAAACCTGGCACATTGTCTTATAGTTAAAACAGAAGCATACCAAATAGTTAAAAATACATAAACCTGCAATACATACAACACTTAAAAAAAAGTCTGTGGTTTGCTTGTGGAAGTCAGTTTTAGAAAGATTGTAGCTTATGAGTTACAAAGTGATAGAAAGATGATTACGTAAATTCTCCCAAAAAATTCTAACATCACATGTGGATGGCTGCACCTCCTGACACCCAGTGAGCCATATTGTTTAAGGTGTGTGTGTTTTGCATGCTCCCACGTCTTGGTTCAACCAGGTGCAGTTTTCCTCATTCACCTACTGCTTCTCCTAGACAAAACTGTGCAAAAATATGCAATTTATCTTATGCTCAAAATGTTCCCTAATATAGCAATTAAGTTCAGAACAAATTTACATTTCAAAACGAGCATTATAACAGAAATGAGTGCAATAGGTACTTGAAAAATCAAAGTGGAAGGAGGAGGACTATGTTCCAATAAATTCAGGAAATATGGGGGTTAAGCAGTGTTCATTGGAAATTTCTGAAACTTTGTTTGCAGATGTAAACTCTGAAACTCCAGGAGGGCAATGAATTTGCAGTATTTCAAAAATTATTTGACGTTAGAGCTTTCCCTTTTATTAATATTTTGTGGTGGAAAAATTCTTAACATCTAAAAATAGTGTTCCATAGTTTGGTAAACATTTTTCTATAGTAATGTTTCATATATATTGTTATAAAACGTAAAACAATATTTTTCTCTCAGAACAGAAATAAATTATGATCTAATTCAATTTTGTGAGAATTAAAAAAGAAATCAGCAATAAATTTTCAAAAATACTATCAATGTGTCTAACATTACTGGTTGTATTTCTTCTGGCTCATAGAGAACTATGAACCATGGCAGACAAATAAAATACCATACTGGAGATCCTCTTTTCAGTATGATTAACCTTAAGATGAAGGTCTTATAAATCTACACCCAATGGTTAAATTTTTGATGTTAAGGGTATGTGATTTTCTGGCACTTTGGTATGATCCTTTTGTTTATAAATAAAACATTTTTATAGCAGAAAAATTTTTAAGGAAGTAATTAATTTTGTTTTTTATTACTAATTTTATCTATTATTTCTAAATTAACTTCTTTATTTTATTCAAATGTTTAACTAGTTCTTCTATTTTTATATGCAAAATTTATATAGGATTTAGTATAAGTATTAAATAACTATTTGATCATTTATCAGATGGTCTGTTAAGGAAGAAAATTGCCATAGATGAATCTAATTTAATTTCTTTTCAGATAAAAGGCAATGGATGGAAGATGACAGTAAAAATGATAGCATCAGAATGACTGAAAATTCTCTCATCAGTTAAAGCAACTAGAGCACTTACGAAACTTGTCAGAATTAATACTTGCAGAACTCTGAAAATTGACCAATGCTTCAAGTAATCCAAGGTACATTTATTCAGGAAAATGGCTAAAGTAAAAAGAGTGAATCTTGCAGCATTTTAAGTAGACCTATGTCCCCATTCCCAAATCACGGGCTCTGCAGTAGCTTTTACAGGTAACATCCTGTAAAAATGTTTAAAAGCAGCAGCCTCACAGGAAATGGAGTACGCAAAATGGGGTTGGATCTACTTCAAAGCCCTATTCCCATTAGCAGAGATACCATCATTATTTTGACCCATCTGTTGGTTTCTTGACAAACTCTACTTGCAGGGCTTTTTTATTTAACCTAACTCGGAACTCACCCACTGAGAACAGCCTATTTCCCAGGGACATTTGTTGGAAACAATCAGAACAACTGCTTAACATCACGGGTGCCTGAGACAATGGATGAAAGTTGGGGAAAATAATCAGCTATTCAAAAAGCTTAAAAGATAAAGCTAGAAAATGAGATGTTCATAGGAATCTGTAAAACTCTTAACATATCCCTGAGACTCTAGAAAGCCATACATACACGCAGGACCATGCTTATGATCAGAAAAAGACCTAAGAAGACCTTGAGCTCTCACCTAAGTCTGACCTTTGTGGCTGTGTGCAAGCAGAAAGTAAGGCCGAGGCAGAGTTGCCCAATGCCTGGCTAAGTGTCAAAGGCATGACCCACCATGAACACAGAGCCCCTCAGCAATGACTGAGGGACATGTTGGTTCCCAGCATCTAAGGAAATCTCTGTCCAATCATCAGCTGACCAATCGGCTATCAGAGCTGAGACCTCATTGATTATACAAAACAAAGAATACAGACTTTTAAGAATTATTTCAGAAAAATCACTCAACAACAAAAACAAACAACAACAACCAACAAACCTTGAGTAAGAGAGAAAATCTGATTTTCAGAGTTCCTGGATTATATTATTCAATATTTCCAGTTTCTAACAAAAATGAATAAATAAAATGCATGCAAATAAATAAGAAAATATGGTGCATATACATGAGGAAAAGAAAGTCAGTAAAAATTATTCCTGGGAAAGTCTAGATGTTGCACTTAATATATAAAGCCTTTAAATTAGTTCAAATATGTTCAAAGGATTAGTGAAAATTATATCTAAAAATTAAAGGAAATTATGAGAACAATTCCTCATCAAACAGAAGATATCAAAACATAAGTGTAAATTTTCATAACCATGGGTTAGGCAATCATTTTTTAGATATGATCCCAAAAGCACAGACAACCAAAAAAACACTGATATATTTAACATCAGCATAATTAAAAGGTTTATGGTTTCAAGAACACTATCAATAATTAAATGGCAAAAGTACCCACAATATATAGAGAACCATTATAACTCAATAACAATAAATCCAATTTTTAAAAATGGGCAAAGGATTTGAATAGGCATTTCTCCAATTATTATACAAGCGACTAGTAAGGACAAAAAATCATTCTCAGTGTCATTAGGCATTAGGGAAATGAAAATCAAAAGCACAATGAGAGTTCGCTTCATACCTTTACCATGGCTAAAATAAAATCATGGACAATAGCAAGTGATAGCAAGAATGTGAAGAAATTTCAACCCTCATACATTGCTAATTGGAAATGTAAAATGGTGCAGCCACTTCAGAAAACAGTTTGGCAGTTCCTCAAAACAAGAAACAGAGTTGTCATAGGATTCAGCAATTCCATTCCTGGTTGTGTATCCAAGAGAATTGAAATCATATGTCCACGTAAGAATGTGTCCATAAATATTTCTAGCAGCATAATTCATGATAGACAAAACTGGAAACAACCCAAACGTTCAACTGATGAATAAACTTAAAAATATAATGTATACATACAATGGAATATTATTCAGCCATAAAAAGAAATCAAAGCTGGGTACAGTGGCTCACACATGTAATCTCAGCACTTGGAGAAACCAAGATGGGAGTATTGCTTGAGCCCAAGAAATTGAGACCAGCCTGGACAATACAGTGAGACTCAATTTCTTAAAACATTTTTTTGAAAGCTAACTGGGTATGGTGGTACACGCAGTCCCAGCTACTCAGGAGGCTGAAGTAGGAGGATCATTTGAACCTAGGAGGTTAAGGCTGCAGTGAGCTATGATCATGACACTGTACTCCAGCCTGGGTGACAGAGGAAGATCCTGTTTCAATTTTTTAAAAATCAAATTCTGATTCACATTATAATATAGACAAGCCTTAAAAACAGTATGCTAGATGAAAGCAGTGAGGCATAAAAGGCGACATATTGCATTATTTCAATCATATAAAATGTCCAAAATAGGCAAATTTATAGAGACAGAAAGCAGATTAGCAGTTTCCAGAGGATGAGGAAAGGATAAAATGGGGAGCAACTACTAATGGGTTAAGAAAAATGTTTGGGAAATACAAAGTGATGATAATGGCACAACTCTGTGAATACACTCCCAAGAAAATCCACTTAATTACTCAAGAGGTAAATTTTTTATGAATTATATGCCAATTTTTAAAAAGAGAAAAAATAAGGCAAGAGGAAGGTAAGATTATTTCCAGATCATGATGTTCAGGAAACCTCATTCCAACAAAATTTTACAAGATACAGATGATTAGACATTCAGAAATACAGGGGAGGGGAGTTGAAGGTGTGAGTTCTGCTCTGCGCAGTCATGCAAGAGACAGGCTCTTTTCATAATATGGTTCTGTCACCTGCAACATGAGATTTCAAAGATGCTGTACAGTTATCTACTGATAGACAGGAGAGGAAAGCTGTAAAAAATTATGAAAGGGGTAACCCGATGAGCATCACTGCTGACATGCCATCAGCTAGAATTTAGTCATAAGGTCCTACCCAATTCCAAAGGTGGATAGAAGATGTTAATTTAGCTCAATGCTCAGGAACAATACTTAGTATTGTCTCTGCCACAAAATGAAAGAGGATACACTCCCAACCTAAGTTACTGAGATTCACAATTAACCCTTAAATAAGCGGCTACAAACTAGAGGGCTAAACCAAAAATAATCATAGAAAAAAGAATATACAAACTTTCATATAATCTGGAGTTCAGTTAATTTGAAAAGTAACTTTGCTCCAATCTTTCAAACCAGCTTAAGCAAAATATTCAGAAACTTCAATAAATAACTAGCATCACCAGTCTTGGCTTGAATAAGTAAAGTTACTAAGGTATTTGTCTGTTTACAAAGCATTAAACTCTGGAGGTTTAAAAAAAAAGTTGCTTAAAAATAAACAGAATGCAGCTTAATTATTATTTTCCTGAGTTCAGAGTAAGCATAGTTACATTAATGCCATATGAGTTTAAAATATTACAAATAAAAAGCACTTTTCAGCTATAACAGAGACTCTTCAATGGAGAAATATCAGATATTAATGCATTAAAATAAACCCCTTTTTGAACCATTCATAATTTATAGCTATCTACATAGTTCTTCCAGCCAGCCATACCATGTCTATCTGTATCATTAAATATCCTCTTTGTGTTTCAGGTATTTTAAATTAAAGCACTACTGCCTGGGTTCTTAATTTAAAAAAAAATTAAGAGGGTAAATAAATTCAGTATCCTAGCCAAAAAGCTGAGTATCTCTCTCTCTCTCTCTCTCTCTCTCTCTCTCTTTCACACACACACACACAAAGGATAACTCTCTTTTACATAAGAATGAACCTGGCTGCCTCAAGATAAGTTGTTTTGATATCACAGAATGGCCTCTAGGGATCAAGTTGTTTCCCTTGAAAACTTGGAAAGGGAAATTCAGTCCTCCTATCCGGCTTGCTTCCCAACTTCAGGCTTTAGGAGCTTCTGCACTGTGTCGCCCTGCAATTTGTCTCTCTGAAACATAATCCTGTCTCACAGACTCCCACTGCATTAGGATTGGTCAGAAGGAAACAGAGGAGGAGCCACTGTGAACATATTTTTTTCTCTCCACAAACCATAAAATCAGCGGCTGGCGCCTACAGCCCCTAACACTCAAAGCAATGCTCAGGCTGGAAGCAGATGCTTCCCGAGAGGCAGCGGACGTGAGCATGTGCGCACAGATTCGTCTCCCAATGGCACGGCAGCTTCTAGGAAAATTATTTTGAACAGACTTGAATGCGTAAGATTAAAGTTAAAGCAGAAGTGAGAACAAAAAAGCAAAGAGCAGACTCTTTCAACTGAGAATGAATATTTTGAAGCCCAAGATTTTAAAGTGATGACGATCAGAGTCGTACCTAAAAGAAACTAAAAACTCCATGTCAAGCTCTGGACTTGGGACATTTACTCACAGGAGGCATGGCAATTTTAGCCTCACAACTTTCAGACAGATAAAGACTTGGAGGAAATAACTGAGGTGACTCCCTGACCCAGGAGATTAATTCAGGGGGACACTGGAATCCTCCTGCCAGCATGGTGAACTCCACCCACCGTGGGATGCACACTTCTCTGCACTTCTGGAACCGCAGCAGCTACAGACTGCACAGCAATGCCAGTGAGTCCCTTGGAAAAGGCTACTCTGATGGAGGGTGCTACGAGCAACTTTTTGTCTCTCCTGAGGTGTTTGTGACTCTGGGTGTCATCAGCTTGTTGGAGAATATCTTAGTGATTGTGGCAATAGCCAAGAACAAGAATCTGCATTCACCCATGTACTTTTTTATCTGCAGCCTGGCTGTGGCTGATATGCTGGTGAGCGTTTCAAATGGATCAGAAACCATTGTCATCACCCTATTAAATAGTACAGATACGGACGCACAGAGTTTCACAGTGAATATTGATAATGTCATTGACTCGGTGATCTGTAGCTCCTTGCTTGCATCCATTTGCAGCCTGCTTTCAATCGCAGTGGACAGGTATTTTACTATCTTCTATGCTCTCCAGTACCATAACATTATGACAGTTAAGCGGGTTGGGATCACCATAAGTTGTATCTGGGCAGCTTGCACGGTGTCAGGCATTTTGTTCATCATTTACTCAGATAGTAGTGCTGTCATCATCTGCCTCATCACCATGTTCTTCACCATGCTGGCTCTCATGGCTTCTCTCTATGTCCACATGTTCCTGATGGCCAGGCTTCACATTAAGAGGATCGCTGTCCTCCCTGGCACTGGTGCCATCCGCCAAGGCGCCAATATGAAGGGGGCAATTACCTTGACCATCCTGATTGGCGTCTTTGTTGTCTGCTGGGCCCCATTCTTCCTCCACTTAATATTCTACATCTCTTGTCCTCAGAATCCATATTGTGTGTGCTTCATGTCTCACTTTAACCTGTATCTCATACTGATCATGTGTAATTCAATCATCGATCCTCTGATTTATGCACTCCGGAGCCAAGAACTGAGGAAAACCTTCAAAGAGATCATCTGTTGCTATCCCCTGGGAAGCATTTGTGACTTGTCTAGCAGATATTAAATGGGGACAGAGCACGCAACATAGAAACATGCATAAGAGACTTTTTCACTCTTAACCTACCTGAATATTGTTACTTCTGCAACAGCTTTTTCATCTGTGTAGGGTACTGGTTGAGAATATCCATTGTGTAAATTTATGATTCTTAATGAGAAAAAATGTCTAGTCTCTGTATTATTTCTAATGTCATGCTACTTTCTGGCCATAAAGTGTTAATATATGTTATAGATTGTAGGCACTATGGATTTACAAAATGAAAAGTCCTTGTTAAAAGCTTAACAATGTCTCTTTCTTGTTATTCATAAGCATTGGACACTTTGCGTGCTTCAGCAACATAGAAATCAGAGCCTCGTTAAATATATTCTAATAAATGCTTTATTATATTACACTACACACCATTGAAATGTAGAGATTTCATTCTAGCAGTTAAGGGAAAATAAGACGAGATGTATAATCATTTAAAAAAATAACATCATCACTGAAATTTCAAGTAATTTAATTAAAGGTTTGTTCATCCTCCCTGTGAAGTAGAAATGAGGCTCCTCTTGAGAGAAAAACAAGTACTGAAAAAAGAGAGATGCTGAGTCAGAAAACTATGTGTGCTTCTCAAACACAGATTCATCTGCCTTAGCAAACAGTATGATAGTTCACACAGGCAATTCAGTTTCAGGTGGGGGTGGGAAATGGCAGCTATGGAGATTAAAGTGTTCTGGAAACCCTAAGTTGCCATCTCAAGATAAATTTCCTGATACCAAATTATCTCTAAACAATATTAATAAAACAGAGAACGGAGTATTTATGCCCCCTTTAACCAGGAATTCAGCATCTTCGGAAGGATCCAGCAAAGGTGATACTGTACTGAGAGATTTAGCTTCCTGTTTCTGGAGAACTACAGGACTGATGTCGAATTCTTTCTCATCTCACGTGAAAGTGACTTGCTGCTTATTTGTTGAACTGGAGTACAAATGTTGATTATCAAGGATTTTAAATTTCAAAACTAAATTCATAGCACAAGTGTATTCCGGCAATATTTGTAAATATCTAAAATAAGGGTACCTGTGATGCTGGTACATTTTAAGCAGGAAGGGAGGCACCCACTAAACCCCAGAGAATGTCATGCAATAAACTAGCCTTCCACAGCCACTTCTTAAAGACTAAACATGTTTTGCTCCAAAATAATCCTACAGATTTGGCCACTGAAAAATAAAATTTATACTGTACTCTCCAATCTGTAATCTAAAATAAAGAAAAATCAAATATTAGGTTGAGGATTACCAGTTAACTATCTTGTGATTTACAATGTTTTCAAATGCTCATGGGCAGAGGTCATATGCAAAGATATTCCTTGACTTAAATCTAATTGTTTTACACTGATTATAAGACCCGAGAAACACTTTCAGCATTCATGTGGAAACAATACCTTAAAGTATAATGAAGTTAAAGTCATCCGAAGGCTGAATTTTAATTCCACTGCGATTCTTCTGTTTTAAAGCAAAAGTGAATGTGAAGATTTAAATATACACTAATCTAACAATCATAGTCCATAGCAGTAGAGGGACATAGATGTTTTTGTCATTGCTACAATTCCTGACCATTCTTTCATTTAATGATTCTGAAAAATCC
Source organism: Cacajao melanocephalus (assembly GCA_963573385.1). NCBI lineage: Eukaryota > Metazoa > Chordata > Mammalia > Primates > Pitheciidae > Cacajao > Cacajao melanocephalus. The sequence goes on from CAUYLG010028032.1 coordinate 33,243, forward strand.
CAGGACTAGAGAAATGAAAAAGAGAGCCACAGCACGCCCATCTTCTGTGGTGGCTGCCCTTCCCAGTTTATTCTATTTCTCCTCCAAGTGCCATCTCAGACACTCAGAAGGAAATCCTGGCTCCTTCCTCTCCAGGTTCATACCTTCTCCTGAAGCAGTTTACAGTGTTAGGGTGTGTTTAAGTCATGAACAAGCCATGTAACACCAACCTCCCCTATATGCCCATGGTACCAAATTGGACTTTAGCTCCTTTAAGTGCAGAGACTGTCTCTAACTCATTTTTTCTCTATTCTCTAAACCTTCCTCTATTCCAGTTGCTTCCTTTTATTCAAGTAAAATCAAGATTCTCCCAGAGGGCAGGCCTTACTCAAGCTACCTCTAAGCTCCATCCCACATCCAGTGAAATTTAGAGCCCTGCCAGCTCTAGTTGGATTGTTACTGGATTAACTGGGGCAGTGTTATGGTTTAAAACTGCAGGCATAAGCAAGTATATTTAGTATGAATACAGGAGGGAGCAGAGAGTCAACCTGGGGCTGGAGATTTGGAGAAAACAAGCTTGAAGCACACAAAATGAAGTCACTGTAGTGATCATGGCTACTAGAGCAGATGTGGAGAAAGTGGTTATTCCAAGTAGGTAACTTTAAATACATTAGAAGCAAAGAACTGAGATTGACAGAGGTGCATGAGAACATCCCCCACAAGGAAATGGGATTATATTTCTGCTCCATTCACCTTACATCTAACAACATCATGTCATCAGGACTTTAGAACTTATCCAACCAGGATATTCAGATTCCTGTTTGGCTCCCCAGTTCCATATTGCAGTCTCGCTTTGCTTGCTGTTTTATTTTTGTGCATTCTGCCTCTTCTGTTTGCACATAAGCCCCTTAGAAACATGCCTTATGCTTATATTTTTATTGCCACAGGGAATAACATATTTCATATTCGACACATTAGAAAGATTGAAAAAATCTAGAGAGAGATAAAATAGTCTTGACTTCCGAAAGTGGTTTCCCATTGAGTCACCTTGAGCATTCTTGATGCTGCACCTATTTCAGTGTTGGCAGTGATGACACATTGGGGCAGAACTTTCTTCTGCAGCAGCTGCCTCGCCATCACTGTCTCTCCTTACCTTGAGTGTATTCAGGGAAGGACAGTAGAAGCCATGATGGTCACTGGGAAAGCAAGTGGGTCAGGCATTGGTTGCACACAGAAATGTGATAAGGACAATCTCTAGCCAGCCTTCTGAAAATCCGTGATCAACAAATGCAGAGACATGGAATCATAGCACGAATGAAATAATAAGGGAAGGTCTGTCCCATTAGATGACCTTGGCTTTACTACATACAGAAGTGATTAGTCATTGTTTAAGCCATATCAAGATTGTTTTGTCCAGTTATGGTGTTAGGAGTTAGAGCTGTCTCTGGCTGAGGAAACTGGCATGTCTAAAACTTAGCACAAATGAGAAGTATTCTTCCACATGCAGTATCCATTAGGGAGAAACACATATGGCTTATGCTAAATGAAAAGCATGGTGCTATCCTATGTCTGGGACATCCCATCCCAACACCAGTGAAGTACCTCCAAGGAAATTGAGCTATAGCACATGGCTTACCTTACAGGCACCGAAGTGCCCCTCCCTCCTACTAAGTCCACAAACTGACATCTTGTCACCTTTCAACCAACAAAAAAGACTACCTAAACATGATGGTTAAGAAGAAAATAGAAATAAATGCGAGAGAGAGGGAAAAAAAGAAAAAGAAAAAAAGAAAGAATGGTTACCAGTTTATGGATCAGCTTTCCACCTCAGCCTGATGAAAAAATAAATAAGCAAATAAATAATGCCATAAAACACACACCCATGACCAGGGACTTTAAAACACATATTATCCCAACCCTGCTGGTGGATCAGGAATTTCTACATGAGGAGACTTAGGGTGCACCGTGGCTCAGAGGAGTTACAATGGGCTGTCTTGAAGCTTTTAGCACAGCAGTAGCCTTCTTTGACTCGGGTTGCATGGGTTCTTGAAATGTGTTAGGAGGGATACTTGAAGATTATACCTTGGTAAGACTAATAAACTTGGGCACCATGGGTGTTCTAGAATCTGACTTCATCACACAAGTGTTTGTTCTTTACAGTGATGGAAACGGAGTGGCAGGAGAGCAGACATGGCAAAGAGGATTGTCCTTTCTTTCATATTAAAAAAAAAACAATCCATTCATTAGATGTTATTCCTACAGATTTTTTTTTTTAACTTGTAGGCTGTTTTGTCCTTTACTATCTCTCTTGCTAACCTGGAAGCCAATCCTGTTATACATGATATGTTTTCAATGCTTCTTATCTGACTTGTTATTTTATATTTCTTTTGTGTTGTTTTCACTCAATTTTTCTTAAATTGCCTTGCAATGTTATGATATACTAATATAAGGAGAAAGAAAAATGTGGAAAAATCCAAATATTCATATTAGTTTGGTTCAGTGGACCAATGGTTTAAATGTATAAAATGTGAACAAATTGCATTTGCATTTGGCCTAAGATGCTTTGCTTCACAGTATCCTACTGGAAAGAAAGCACTTTTAGTGGAAATAAAAAGAGAGTAGAACTTGGCAGGGCACAGTGGCTCACACCTGTAATCCCAGCACTTTGGGAGGCTGAGGCAGGCAGATCACGGGGTCAGGAGTTCGAGACCAGCCTGACCAACATGGTGAAACTCTGTCTCTAATAAAAATACCAGGCATAGTGGTGTGTACCTGTAATCCCAGCTATTCGGCAGGCTAAGGCAGGAGAATCACTTGAACCTGGGAGGCAGAAGTTGCAGAGAGGCCACATTGCACCACTGCACTCCAGATTGGGTGATAGAGTGAGACTTCACCTCAAAAAAAAAAAAAATGGAGTAGAACTCTACAGTTACTGCAAGAACATAGCAGCATAGTAATCAAGGCCTCAGAAATCCATTTGTACAACATATCTGTATTATGGCTTAACTAAAGGAATTAAGGAAACTATATAGCCTACATTAGTCAAGTTAAAGTACTAACAGATGTTCCTTTGGAATATTCCTCAAGAAAGGAAATAAATGTTGCCTGCAAAAAAGAATTTAATTATAGCATTGGAGTGGCCTTTGACAAATGGCTGCTATAAATTTTATGGTATCAAATTCACATTTTTAAAAGCTAAATTAATTATCACAATTGTAGAGGAGGTAGTAAAGTAGATGCTTTATATCCTTGTACATTGAAATATAAATTGATACAATTGCATTTGAGGACATATTATGCAATGTGTATCTCAAACCTTAAAAACACTCATTCTTTATTATTTCATTATGATTAATTTTAGAACAATGATTGTTAGGTTAGGAAGTCACCACTAATGGAAGACTCACATCACCTCCTAAGTGTAACTGTCTGTGAATCACCGATGTGACATCTGGTATACCTACCCTCAAAAATTCCATAATTTATTAGTGATAAAACTTTATATCATTATTCTGTTGTGAAAATATTAGTAGATAAGAATAAACTTTCTGATAAAACTTTCTAATATCAGATACCTTTTGTTCTATTGTCTGTTTGGTATTTCACTTTTTGAAGAAAGAATGTTTATTTGAGGTTCACAGCAAGATTAACCAGAAAGAACAAAGATTTCTCATGGATGTCTTTCCCCACAAATGAAAAGCCTCTGCCATTATCAACATTCACCACAGAGTGGTACATTTGTTACATCAGATGAACCTACCTTGACACATCATAATCATCCAAGTCTATAGTTTACATTAGGATTCACTCTTGGTGTTGTACATTCTATGGGTTTGGACTCATATAAATGACCTATATCCAACAAGACAGTATCATGAAGAGTAGTTTCCAACAATCCCAAAAATACTCCATTCTCTGCCTGTTTAACTCTTCCTCTCCCCAACCGCTGATAACCATTGCTCTTTTTACTATCTCTAGTTTTGCCTTTCCCAGACTGTCATACACTTGGGATCATATAGACTTATATACCTCCTACATATTACCTTTCGTAAGTCATGAGTAATTGGCAGTCATTCCTCCTGAGTGATAATATTGAGGGGCATATTAATTTTCTTTATTGAGTGTGTTTCTATTACGTACATTTACTATAGTAAGCACATGTTAATGTTTTAAGGTTTTTTAAAGAATAAACGCTAAAACAGAAAGATAGTTGGTGAAAATGCAATTGCCAAATTACTGATCTGTGGAGAAAGAGTAAATGTAAAAGAAGTTATGTTTGAATGAGATCAGATTTTGATGACTATATCATCTTTCCACTCTTTTCAGTAAACTCAGAGGGCCTGCCTATGGCACATGGGTAGTCGGTGGCAGCATTAAAGCCTGAGACCCTGTTCCTGTCTCCCCATCTAGGTTTCTCTTGTACTAAATTTCGAGAAGCTTGTTCTGTAGGTAAATGTAGCTTTCCGAGTCACAGAGACCTAGGACTGAATTCTGGTTATACACCTTTTAGGCTGTGAGATTTTGTGGAAGTTAATTTTCTCACCATTAAATAATAATAATCAAATACTTGCCTAATGGAAATCTTTAAAGGATAAAGGTAATTTAATAATATCAAGGGTGATGTGTTTCACGAAACAGTTCCCAGTACATATAGGCACTCAAAAATGGTAGTTATTATTTTTTTCAAAAATATAAAATAAATGAATAAAACACATATAAATGCAGAGTTACAATTTTTCGATTTTTTTCAGCCAGAGTTATCAATAAACATAGCTAGGCCTTCAGCTTAATTTTTATCTTTTCTTAAATCATATTTTAAAATTTCCTTGGGTTTGACTACATTTTTATAAAAATAAATATATTTGAACATAATAAATACATGGGCATATCTGTACTTCAAAGGATAATTTGTTATCTCCAAAAATGTTAATTGTTCTTAAATTTGCAGTGTCACATTTAATATTGGAAAAGGCTAATTTGAAGATAATGTGCCAAATAAGAAATAACCAATTAGCTCATTTCTTCAGAAATGTATTGATACTTATTAAACTTTATCCCATGAATTTAAATGTTAACATTAAAAAATCATTATCTGAGTTGAGACTGCTGATATTAAATGTAAACCCTTGAAAACAGACCATAAATAATAAATTTATGATCACATCTTTATGTTAAGCTATTAGCTCATCACATAATACTAAAGGTATTGCATGACAGTAGAAAGAATATAAGATTTGAACCAAATGAGTATTGGATTCAAATCTCAGATCTACTATTTACCAGCTGTTTCACTTTGGCCAAGTTACTTGAATTTCCTAAGCACATAAAGTCTAATCTATGAAATGAAGATAATATCTGTTATCTATCATATGGTTAATGACAAATATTAAATAATGTAAAACTAGATAATTGGTTTTAAAAACTTAGTATGGTGTTTGTCACTAAAGGCAGCTACATTACAAAAACAATCAATCAGATTAGACACAGAAGATTATCAGAGCTTAGATTCTAGAAGAGGTTAAATGGTGATAGGGACTTGAATATTCTCACTTCTCTAACATGGAGAGACAGCAATCCATTCAAATCTGTTTTTGATATTTTATTTCTGACAAGTGGACCAAGTAAAAACAAACTCCTGTTTTTCTTATTTTAAATATAAAGATAACTTGAACATTCAAAAAATATTCGGGCAAAGTAGCGGGTGGAATTGTGTAGAAAGACAATTTGTTTCAATGGCTTCCGTAATGCTGGAATTCTTATGTTAAATGATGCGTTTAATGTACAATTTAATATCGTGCTTCAGAGTTTGGAGACATATGACATATATTCTTTTGTATGTATTTAGTATTACATGAAACGTAAATGGATATAATGTGTTTATTTTATAATGTTTGTGTTGAGCAGGAACATACAGAGCTACATTTACTTATAACAAATGAAGGATCCCTAGCACACCTGTCACTTGGAAAAAAAAAAGAAGAGCTTTGATCTATGATAGAATGGTTGATTTGTACTTGGATTAATAAGATGAATAATCACAGTTTACAATTATTAATAGTGCTTTTCCTGACAAGAGACACCTGGAGAACCCACAAATATAAAGCCAAGTGCAACATTTTTAGCAGCTCAATCAGTAAATGATTCAACAAGTTTTTGTATAGGGCTCAGCTGCAAATGAATAACCACAGTTTGATTTGCAAGATTTTAAACAGTATGAAAAATTTCACTGTTAAATTTGAATCACCACTAAATAAAATTTAGAAGTAAAAATATAACAATAACTTTGATCACTATGCCTCCCTGGGGGGAAAAAACACGCTAATTTTTGCAATAAGTTTAATTCTCTAATTTAAATCTGTTTCCTTTGTATTACTGAGGTTTTAAAATGATCCCACTGAAAACAACACATTCATATCCTGTATATGTTTCAGAATATTCTGGAGATTTCATTAAAATGATACATAGTATTTATATTTTTATTTAATTCTTTCATTTACAGAGAAAGCTAGAAAGCCTTGGGTATTTCTTTTTTGTAATTCTGTGTACATGGCATCATTGGTATACTGTTAAAAATTGTGCTCTGGATATCATTTTTATCTCTTACTTATAAAGCTTTTACTACCAATATTAGAAGAAAAATCTGTACCTTTTCACCTTTGGGTTACCTCTAATTTTCTTTCTAAGATATCATGTCACATCTCTATCTTTCCTGCATCAACATCTTACTTTCACCTTAAATTCAATGTGTCTAAAACTGAAGTGTTCCTTGACACAAAATTTGACCCCTGCTTTTTACTTTGTTTTCATCATTCCATAATTCTACTTGAAACAGAAACTTAAACTCCAATCACTGCACTTTCACTCCAAAATTAAATTAGAGAGATTTTGAATGAAGATCAGGTGCATAGAGTCTGACACAAATGTCTGTGACTTTTTGCATTTACAGTGGAAAAATAAAGGAAGGAAACTGGTGCCTACAAATTCATAAATCTTCTTGGGAAAAACAGACAAGAACATGAATAGAGCATGATTGATATGGTTTGGCAGGTTTTTTGAAAAAAACCTGCTTAAAAGTCAGGTACAGAGAAGTCTGGAATATACGTATAAATTTGGTAGTTGAGTATGTACAGAGAAGTGTGAGATAAGTACAGGTAGAGAATCCTCATTGTAAAAATCCTACATCTAAAATGCTCCAGAAACCTTTTAAGCACCCATATGCTGACACACGTGCAGAAAGCAAAAACTGGACCACTTCCTGACACCTTACACTAAAATTAACTCCTGATGGATTAAAGACTTAAAACATAAGACCTAACACCGTAAAAACCCTAGAAGAAAACCTAGGCAAAACCATTCAGGACATAGGCATAGGCAAGGACTTCATGACTAAGACACCAAAAGCAACAGCAACAAAAGCCAAAATAGACAAATGGGTTCTAATTAAACTCCAGAGCTTCTGTACAGCAAAAGAAACAATCATTACAGTGAACCAGCAACCAACAGAATGGGAAAAAATGTTTGCAGTCCACCCATCTGACAAAGGGCTAATATCCAGAATCTACAAAGAACTAAAGCAGATTTGCAAGAAAAAAACAACCCCATTCAAAAGTGGACAAAGCATATTAACAGACACTTTTCAAAAGAAGACATATATGAAGCCAATAAACATATGAAAAAAATGATCATTGTTACCAGTTATTAGAGCAATGCAAATTAAAACCACATTGAGATGACATCTCATGCCAGTTAGACTGGCAATCATTAAAAAATCTGGAGACAATAGATGCTGGAGAGGATGTGGAGAAATAGGAACACTTTTACACTGTTGGTGAGAGTGTAAATTAGTTCAACCACTGTGGAAGACAGTGTGGAGATTCCTCAAGGATCTAGAAATAAAAATTTCATTTGACCCAGCAATCCCATTACTGGGTATATACCCAAAGGACTATAAATCATTCTATTATAAAGACACATGCACACACATGCTCATCATGGCACTGTTTACAATAGCAAAGGCCTGGAACCAACCCAAATGCCCATCAATGATAGATTGAACAGGGAAAATGTAGCACATATATACCATGAAATACTATGCAGCCATAAAAAAAGATGAGTTCATGTCCTTTGTAGGGACATAGATGAATCTGGAAACCATCCTTCTCAGCAAACTGACACAAGAACAGAAAATCAAACACCACATGTTCTCACTCATAGGCGGGTGCTCAACAATGAGAACACATGGACACAGGGAGGGGAGCATCACGCACCGGGTCTGTTGAGAGGGGCTAGGGGTGGGACAGTGA